>APFE030676751.1:4511-65716 GCA_000404065.3 Pinus taeda | reverse complement strand
TAAAACTTAAAACATAAAACTAACAAACAATATAGTAATAAAATGAATTAAGATTACTAATATAGCAATAACAAGAATTAAAATTATTAATATAGTAATAACATGAATTAAATAATGATAACGATTAGTATAATAGTGTTACAATATAGTAAAATATAAAACATAAAACATAAGACAAACAAACAATATAGTAATGACATGAATTAAAATTATTAATACAGTAATAACATGAATTAAATAATGATAATGATTAGTATAATAGTGTTACAAAATACTAAAACATAAAAAAGAAAACAAACAAACAATATAGTAATAACATGAATTGAAATCATTAATATAGCAATAACATGAATTAAATAATGATAATGTGACACCCTTGGTAATAGGAATAATGTTTTTCAAGTAAAAGACATTAAATTCAAAATAGAAACCATAAATGTATGCTGGTGAATTTTATGGTTAAGATATTATGATTGTTTAACTGATCACGTAGTTAAACTGCTAAGTGATTTCATGGTATAGGGTTGCAAGAGAGCAACTGGAAATGAATATAATTTTCTTTTCATAAAGAAAGAAATATTGATGAATTTAAAATATATATATATTAAAGATTATGACATCTGTCCAAGTAGAGGGAAAACCTAACTACCTCTGGAGACAGTTGAGACTCCTACAAAAGGAGGTTTCTATGTCTGGTGAGGACCAGATAACAGGAAGAAAAAAAGAGAAGAATGACTCTGGGAAGCCAAAAAAGTTGCTACGTCTGGTAAGGACCAGATAGCACTTGTGATAGATAGAAGTCTCTCTGAAACCGCTACGTCTGGTGAGGACCAAATATCATAACTCTGATACAATAGAGGGCTTGCAGACATCATAAGTTCTGCAAGAGTGCTTGGGGGTGGAAGGTCGAGGAAGACCCTCCTAAGTTCGGGTGGTAGACAAGCGCATTAAGAGGTTTGCCCTGAATTCAGGTATGAACAACTGAGAATTTCACGATTGAATAAGCTCATTGCAGTTAGAAAGAGATACTTGTTGTCATGATAACAATACATGTTATAAAGCTACTATATAAAAGTTAAAGTATGAAAAGAAACTTTAACAGGCTGTATGCCATCAAAATATCAATTATGAATTGAATGCTTGATAGAAATGATTGAGATAGTACAGTACAGACAGTATAAAGAGCAGCAAGTTTTTACTATCATTAAATCGTAACCTAAGTAAATACAAACAAAAAAAATATAAATAAAAATATCTCAGGCAATATTATAAGCGACAGAGCAAAACATATTTAAGCAAGACTAAATACATGTGTATTTGGCTATATCAAATATAGAATAACTGAAACCTTTCGATACTGCCATCTATGAAGTTAAAGATAGCAGGACTGTGATGGCATGGAGTTAATTTTTCAAGAAAACTATTTGAGGACGTAACCCTCCCCACTCGAATCGAGTATGGGACCTCACAGAGAGGTACTCGAGGGATGGGGAAGGGCCTCCATATGGTTGGCACCTTAGGTAACCTCTACTATGAAACATAACCTGAGTAACCATGCGGAACAGCATAATGAGATAACTAAGAGCAAGCCGGTCTACAAGGGTTACAATCGAAGGCGGCCGCTCTCTTTTAAAGAAAAGTAAAGCACCATGTATATTTTCAGTTAACCAAAATAAGATATCCACTTACACATAAAATATCCAGACATAAGAATGAACGCAAATATAAGAACTAATTTTTATGCAAGCTGTAAAACAAGAAAACGAGCAAAGACCTGTCGGCCTTACAAATCCATGACAGACATATATTCTTCAAATAACAGTTAATACATAAATCCCTGATAAATACAAATCCTCAAATAATGGATTAATACAGTAGAGGGAATGTAAAAGATGATGTTTGTACATTAAACTTTACAGAGGATAATCGTAGGGATAACCCTCAGCCCAAATAAACTTAATCTCTGAATCAAGAACAACATGACTTTCCAAAATGGTTCCATAAGGAAAGGAATGGCGCGGCGGAACTCAGGTTCCCTATCGTAAAGACTCTAGCAAGGAAACCAAAAGGAATGCTTGCGAAATCCACCAAGCATACACTCTGAGCAACTGGAATAACCCTCTAAACCAAGATGAAGGCGGATAGCCTGTTGACAAAGAAAGATTCAGACATGCGTGGAACCATGTCGGTTCAGAAGAAAGGCACTTATAGAATGGTAATGCTGACCTGAGAATAGTGGGTCGTGCAAGTCCTAGTTGCTCGCGGAAACCCGGGGCAGAAACCTTTACCTGAGAACAAAGAAAATAAAAAAAATAAGCAGCGAGATGAAGAATAAACAACTTTCATGGATAAAGTGAAACATAGATAGAAGAATATAAACCTGGACAGAGTAATAACCTTAACCTAATGTTCGAAAGGGAAATGGAGCTTTACCCTGCGTGAAGATATGTCGCGATGGAGCTTGGCTCTTTGGCATGTTTCCCAGAGCCGAGAGCAGGCTCGGTCGAAAAATCTGGAAGTGAAAGGAAACATTCCATTTGATATACCCATACATTGCTAAAAGCCAAGTGGAGGATCGACAACCGTCGATCCGGGTCATCCCGCTCTCACCATCGGATGAAAAGGGTGAATGAACGCCAACTTGCAATTTTGATCGCGTCGTGCCTCCGCCATTAAGGCTATACCTCGAGCTGGCAATCAGAGTAATGAGGCAGCCTGGCCACGTGGGTGGAGGCTGGCCAACTGCGCCTCTGTGCCCCAAGTGGAGGCCGTAATCCGCCGAGCTGTGGAAGGTGACCAGAAAGGTTGGAAAAACTAGCCTCCATAGGGGCAATTGCGATTGGCGATTCGGAAAATCAACAGATACGAAACATGTCATGATTTATGTAAACCGCCAATAATAAAAACATAATAATTATCAGTACTATGAAGGATCCTGAGGTCTGATTCGAGTCAATCTCAGTTTTGGAGACTTATATATTAGCCAAGGTCTAAAATATCCAGAATGGCAATATAAATATCAAACTTTTGTGAAGCGTCATGATACGACTGCTGAATTAACAACCATGTAATACGTCCAATACGTTAGCTCTTTCCAGAATGCGAATTAACCATATATATTGTGTAACAAAACCTTTCAACATAAAGTAAAACATAGTTATTGCCGCATATTTCAAGCAAGGATATTTCTTTAATACTGTGACGGTAATACGATGTTCTTGTAATATTAATTTTTTTTTATGGTGTTGTTTATTATTTATTTGATGGGTATATGACAAGTGGTATCAAAACCCAGGTTGCAACACTGTGACTTTGGGCTACTGCAATAGTAATATTGATATTTTTTTTTTAACAAATAAGAGTAATTGAATTATGAATGGAGTATCTATCTGTGAAATATACTAAATATCTATCCAGGTGATAGCAGAGTATGAGGAGAACCAGCAGCGCACCTCACAGGAATGTGGACAATGTCACTCCTCCTCAGGGAGACCCGGAGATTTGGGTACAACTGGGAAAAGAGGCACGCAATACCAATTTGACTATCTTGGAGACAGTACAGGAATTGAAAAGCGAAATGGCTTGCCTGCGCGAGGACAATGCCAGATTAACCATGGAACAGGAAGAAGAAAACGAAGGAAGGGCAGAGATTCGAGGAGAAAAGTTTGACAATGCCTCGGAACATCAGACCTTCATAAAACAGCGAACAGAGTTACAGGGAGAATTTCGGAAGATCAAATCGCCTCACTTTGATGGAGAATCCGAAGAAGCCGCAAAAGCCTGGTTAATTAATATGAACAAATATTTTCAGGTTTATGAATATGACCAGCATCTTAAGGCACGGTTAGCCATCTTTCAGTTTTAGGCCAAAGCAATGCTATGGTGGGAGGAAGTGAAGATGGTGCAGGGAGTGAATGAGCAAGACATCACATGGGAGATTTTTCAAAGATATTTTAAAGAAAAGTATCTGACCGAACGATGTTACGATGAAAAGCCAAAGACTTCCATGACCTGCGACTTGGACAACAGAACATGGACGAATTCGTCACAAAATTTACATCTCTGCTCCGCTATGTACCATATATTCGGGAAGAAAAGGCAAAAGTGCAACGGTTTGTTAGCAGTCTTCCTTAGACAATGCGTGAGAGGATTGAGTTTGATAATCCGAAATCCATGGACGAAGCAATAAGGAAAGCCAGAATATGTTTTCAGCAAAATAAACAAAAAGGGGAAAGTGCTGGGAAGCGTTGGGTGAATAAAATAAACAGTAGGATAACAATGGGGAACAAAGGAACTCCTGGCAATTTTAGTAAAGGATTTACAAAGGGTTCCAGCGGTAGGAACCAATCCAGAAATCAGCTCAGGTTTAAGCCACCTAACGACTCCAAAAACAGTGAATCATTGGGCAGAGTTGATAATGAGGGAACAGCCAGGCCGCCAGTACAGTGTTGGGGGTGTGGCGGGCCACATTATTAAGAATTTCCCTCATCGGAAAAGTAGTGATCAGGTGTCTCAGGTTTATGAAGCCTCAACAGTCGGAGACGTAGCTCGGTCTCTACCAAGAATAAATGCAGCTCTTGAGGACAGACAGGCTGATTATCAGCCAAAAATGATAGAGTTCGAAGGTAAGATTTTTCATAGAACTATTTCTGTTTTAGTAGACCCAGGTGCTACTCTGAGTTATGTTAGTCCCAAGATTGTGGAAAACTATAAATTTGAACTTGATAAATTTAAAAACCCATGGTTAGTCCAGCTAGCCATAGGGGCTAAAAGGCGGGTGCTGGCCAAGGTCAGCAACTGCCCCTTAAAAATCGTTGGTCAAACCGTGACCACAGATTTGAATATACTTCCTCTCGGATCATATGATATACTGATCGGAATGGATTGGTTGGAGAAGCAGTGGTCGGTCATAGATTGCAAAACAAAAACAATATCCTATCAGGATGAATTAGGAAATAAGCAAGAAATTCATGGTATTCTTAAGGCTGTGCAAGTTCGGCCAATTACTGCTTCACAACTAGCTAAATGCATCAGGAAAAAGTGTCAAATCTACGCAGTTCAAGTGGGACTCACCGGTGCAAAGGATAAAGGGAGTATCATGGACAATATACCGGTGGTGCGTGAATTTGCGGACGTATTTCCTGAGGAAATACCAGGGCTGCCACCTAAAAGGAATTTGGATTTCACAATAGAATTAGTACCCGGTGCAGCCCCGGTGTCCCGAGCACCATATCGGATGAGTGTACCAGAATTAATTGAGTTAAATATGCAATTACAGGAGTTATTGGACAAGAAGTACATTCGTCCTAGTGTATCACCATGGGGAGCCCGTGTATTGTTTGTCAAGAAAAAGGACGGAACTTTCCGTATGTGCATAGATTATCGGCAGCTGAATAAACTAACAGGCAAGAATAAATATCCGCTGCCCCGAATTGACGAACTATTTGATCAAGTGAAAGGTGCCACGGTATTTTCAAAAATTGATTTGAGATCCGGGTATCACCAAATCAGAATTAAGGAGCAGGATATAGCTAAAACTGCTTTTCGAACCTGTTACGGACATTATGAATTTGTGGTACTACCATTTGGGCTGACCAATTCACCTGCAACATTTATGTGTTTGATGAGTAGTGTGTTCCATAAATATTTGGACAAGTTTGTATTAATCTTTATTGATGACATATTAATATATTCCCGAAATATTCAGGAACATGAGGAGCATCTTAGGCTGGTGCTGCAAACACTTCAGGAACATTAGCTATACGCTAACGCTAAGTATAGCAAATGTGATTTTTATAAGGAATAGATCCAGTATCTAGGAAACATCATAACCAAGGAAGGCATTGCAGTAGATCCCGAAAAGATCATAACCATAATGGAATGGCCGATACCAAAGGACGCAGCAGGTATAAGGTCGTTTATGGGATTGGCAGGATATTATAGGCAATTTGTGGAAGGATTTTCATGGGTTGCCTACCCCATTACCTCCTTACAACAAAAGGGAAGAATTTTTAAATGGACTGCAGAATGCCAACAAAGTTTTGAGTAGCTTAAACATTTGCTCACAACTGCCCCAATCTTGAGTATCGCAGAACCGAAAAAGGATTATGTGGTCTACACTGATGCAAGTAAAGAGGGTGTAGGAGGTGTGTTAATGCAAGAAGGAAAAGTGATCGCATACAAATCCAGGAAGTTGAAAGAACACGAACAAAAGTATTCAGCATATGACTTAGAATTAACTGATGTTGTGCATGCACTAAAGATGTGGCGTCACTACCTCTTGGGAAAGAAATTTTTGTTGATGACAGATCATCATAGCTTGACCAGCTACTTTAATCAACCTACTTTAAACGTGAGGCAAGATCGATGGGTGGACTTCTTGAGTGGATTTGATTGTGAGATTAAGCACCTGAAAGGGAAGGAAAATCGGGTGGCTGATGCGTTAAGCCGGAAAATGCATTGTTTATATGAAATTGCTACCAGCAAAGGATGGTCTACTCTCCATGAGGAAATCAAGCAAGCTGCTGAACAAGACCAGGAGTACCAGCAAAAGAAGCAGCAAGTGCAAGATGTGCCAGTCCCTTAAGGCAACAATATTATGAGCTAAAGACTACGGGTATATTATATTACAAGAAAAGAATATACATACCCAATCACACTGAAATCAAGAAAAAGATCTTGGATGAGCATCATAAGAGTCCCTATGCAGGACACCCAAGGTACCAAAAGCTCATTACTTCTGTTCGGAAAGAATGCTACTGGCCAGGAATGAAAAAAGAGGTGATGGACTATCTAGTGCGATGTATTGTATGTCAGCAAGTTAAGGTCGAACATCAACACCCTACAGGACTGTTACAGCCTTTACCTATACCTGAATGGAAATGGGAAGTTATCACCATGGATTTTATCACTGGGTTACCTAAATCCAAGAAAAGCAATGACTCCATCATGGTTGTGGTGGATAAACTCAGCAAGTCGGCTCACTTCATTCCAGTACAGTCCACATACAGAGCAGCACAAATAGCAAATATTTTTATGCAGAACATCTTTAGGCTCCATGGCTTACCCAAAACCATAATATATGATCGTGATGTTAAGTTCACATCAGCTTTCTGGAAAAATTTATTTGAAGGTTTGGGAACCCAACTAAACTTCAGTACTGCTTATCATCTGCAAACCGACGGACAAACAGAGCGGGTAAACCAAGTAGTGGAGGACATGTTGAGATATTATGTGATGCAGCAACCAAATCGATGGGAAAAATATTTGCATTTGTTGGAATTTGCTTATAACAATGGATATCATGCATCCTTACAGATGAGTCCATTTGAAGTGCTTTATGGTCGGAAGTGCCATACACCATCCAGTTGGGGTGGGCCTGAGGATAAACTTATGTTGGGACCAGAAATGCTAAAGGAAATGGAGCAAATGGTTAAGAAAGTGCGGGCTAACCTAAAAGTGGCCCAAGACAGGCAAAAGAGTTATGCAGATTGGAAAAGAAACTTTAAGGAATTTCAAGTAGGAGAGCATGTATATGTAATAATTCGGGCAAAGAAAAGCACATTTCATTGGAGTGGTTGTGCTACATTAGCACCCCGCTTTTGTGGACCCTTCCAGATTTTGGCTAGAATTGGGCCAGTGGCTTACCAACTAGCCCTACCCAGCCACATCAGAGTTCACAATGTGTTCCATGTGTTAGTGTTAAAGAAATACATCTATGATCCTAAACACATAATTAGTTGGCAAGACATCCAGGTAAGACTGTGCCTAGAATAGCACAAAATAAAGCTGATGATAAGAATAAGTCTGATCCAAATATTGTGTCTTTCAGGTGGAGACGGAAGGAGAGTTTCTGGTCGAACTAGTGAGCATATTAGATCGGAGAAGGGTCATGCTGCGGAAACGAGCCATCATCCAGGTTAAAGTGCAGTGGCAGCACTTTGGACTGGATGAAGCTACCTAGGAAGATGAACAGAATATGAAAGAAGCTTACCCTGAACTGTTTTTGGGTGAACAACATCAGGACGATGTTGAATTTCAGGAGGGGGAGATGTAACGCCCCTAGTAAAAATGGATAATGTTTTTTAAGTAAAAGACAGTAAATTTAAAATATTAACCATAAATGTATGCTCGTGAATTTTATGGTTATAATATTATGATTGTTTAACTGATCATGTAGTTAAACTGCTAAGTGATTTCATGGAATAGGGTTGCAAGAGAGCAACTGGAAATGAATATAATTTTCTTTTCATAAAGAAAGAAATATTAAAATATATATTAAAGATTATGACATCTGTCCAAGTAGAGGGAAAACCTAACTACCTCTGGAGACAGTTGAGACTCCTACAAAAGGAGGTTGCTATGTCTGGTGAGGACCAGATAGCGGGAAGAAAAAAAGAGAAGAATGACTCTGGGAAGCCAGAAAAGTTGCTACGTCTGGTAAGGACCAGATAGCGCTTGTGAGAGATAGAAGTCTCTTTGAAACCGCTACGTCTCGTGAGTACCAGATAGCATAACTTTGATACAACAGAGGGCTTGCAAACAGCATAAGTTCTGCAAGAGTGCTTGGGGGTGGAAGGTCGAGGAGGACCCTCCTAAGTTCGGGTGGTAGACAAGCGCATTAAGAGGTTTGCCCTGAATTCAGGTATGAACAACTGAGAATTTCACGATTGAATAAGTTCATTGCAGTTAGAAAGAGATACTTGTTGTCATGATAACATTACATGTTATAAAGCTACTATATAAAAGTTAAAGTATGAAAAGAAACTTTAACAGGCTGTATGCCATCAAAATATCAATTATGAATTGAATGCTTGATAGAAATGATTGAGATAGTACAGTACAGACAGTATAAAGAACAACAAGTTTTTACTATCATTAAATCGTAACCTGAGTAAATACAAACAAACAAAAAATATAAATAACAATATCTCAAGCGATATTGTAAGCGACAAAGCAAAACATATTTAAGCAAGACTAAATACATGTGTATTTGGCTAAATCAAATATAGAATAACTGAAACCTTTCGATACTACCATCTATGAAGTTAAAGATAGCAGGACCGTGATGGCATGGAGTTAATTTTTCAAGAAAACTATTTGAGGACGTAACCCTCCCCACTCGAATCGAGTATGGGACGTCACAGAGAGGTACTCGAGGGATGGGGAAGGGCCTCCGTATGGTTGGCACCTTAGGTAACCTCTACTACGAAACATAACCTGAGTAACCATGCAGAACAACATAATGAGGTAACTAAGAGCGAGCCAGTCAACAAGGGTTACAGTCGAAGGCGGTCGTTCTCTTTTAAAGAAAAGTAAAGCACCATGTATATTTTCAGTTAACCAAAATACGATATGCACTTACACATAAAATCTTGAAACATAAGAATGAACGCAAATATAAGAACTAATTTTTATGCAAGCTGTAAAACAAGAAAACGAGCAAAGACCCGTCGGCCTTACAAATCCCTGATAGACATATATTCTTCAAATAACAGTTAATACATAAATCCCTGATAAATACAAATCCTCGAATAACAGATTAATACAGCAGAGGGAGTGTAAAAGATGATGTTTGTACATTAAACTTTACAGAGGATAACCGTAGGGATAACCCTCGGCCCAAATAAACTTAATCTCTGAATCAAGAACAACATGACTTTCCAGAATGGTTCCATAAGGAAAGGAACGACGCGGCGGAACTCAGGTTCCCTGCCGTAAAGACTCTAGCAAGGAAATCAAAAGGAATGCTTGCGAAATCCACCAAGCATACACTCTGAGCAACTGGAATAACCCTCTAAACCAAGATGAAGGAGGATAGCCTGTTGACAAAGAAAGATTCAGACATGCGTGGAACCATGTCGGTTCAGAAGAAAGGCGCTTATAGAATGGTAATGCTCACCAGAGAATAGTGGGTCGTGCAAGTCCTGGTTGCACGCAGAAACCCGGGGCAGAAACCTTTACATGAGAACAAAGAAAATAAAAAAAATAAGCAGGGAGATGAAGAATAAACAACTTTCATGGATAAAGCGAAACATAGATAGAAGAATATAAACTTGGACAGAGTAATAACCTTAACCTGATGTTCGAAATGGAAACGGAGCTTTACCCTGTGTGAAGATATGCCGCGATGGAGCTTGGCTCTTAGGCATGTTTCCCAGAGCCGAGAGCAGACTCGGTCGAAAAATCTGGAAGTGAAAGGAAACATTCCATTTGATATACCCATACATTGCTAAAAGCCAAGTGGAGGATCGACAACCGTTGATCCGGGTCATCCCGCTCTCACCGTCAGATGACAAGGGTGAATGACCGCCAACCTGCAATTTGGATCGCGCCATGCCTCCTCCATTAAGGCTATACCTCGGGCTGGCAATCGGAGTAATGAGGCAGCTTGGCCGCGTGGGTGGAGGCTGGCCAACTGTGCCTCTGTGCGCCAAGTGGAGGCCGTAATCCAGCGAGCCGTGGAAGGTGACCAGAAAGGTTGGAAAACCTAGCCTCCGTAGGGGCAATTCCGATTGGTGATTCGGAAAATCAACAGATAAGAAACATGTCATGATTTATGTAAACCGCCAATAATAAAAACATAGTAATTATCAGTACTGTGAAGGATCCCGAAGTCTGATTCGGGTCAATCTCAGTTTTGGAGACTTATATATTAGCCAAGGTCCGAACTATCTAGAACGGCAATATAAATATCAAACTTTTGTGAAGCATCATGATACGACTGCTGAATTAACAACCATGTAATATGTCCAATACGTTAGCTCTTTCCAGAATGCGAATTAACGATATAATAATAATATATATATATTATGACACAAAACCTTCAACATAAATAAAACATAGTATGCCGCATATTCAGCAAGAATCAATATTTTTAATATTGGACGTAATACAAATTTCGTAGATAATTTTTTTTTAATTGGTTTTTATTATTATTTGATGGATAATGACACATATTATATATAAATAATATTTAATTAATAATAAATACAAATTTTAAAGCAAAATTAATTTTATTATTAATTGCCTAAAAAATTATAAATTTTTAAAGATAAATCTTATTCCAACATAAATTATTGAAGCTTAAATAAAATCCTGAAAACTTATTTTAAAATCAATTTATCAACACATATATGCATATTAAATTTTTTTTTACATATGTAGTTATTCTAGGTTTTGGATTTTTTTTTACTTACTACTAGCAAAAACAAATTTTGAGTTAGATAATATTTTTTTTATTATAGTTTACCATTAATTTTTGAATGTATAAATAAAGTTCAAACACTTTAAAACACTCCTATTACACTACTACGGCAATGGCAAGGGCTAACTTTGCCTTCTTTATGATCTTTACAGCTTGCGAAAGGGATCCATTCACAATCTCTCGGGCTGTATTACTGCGTGCACATGCGACGTACAGACCATTGCCGTAGTATCCCTCTGCAAGAGGGGGCTTGAACGCCCTACTCACGTCCACCCCGAAGATAAGCCTGACAGCTTGATCAGGAGGAATCCCGAGAGCCCTTGTTCTTACCCGCCAGGCCAACGCTGCTAACACTTCGAACGTGGTACAATGCTCCTTCAACTCTTCTGCGATGGGCTGCTTTATACTCTGTAAAACATCAGAGCTGAAGAAAAACGAAGCCAGTATAAGGTCTTAGTTTTTCACATTGGCCATCTGCTGCTGCATTGAGCAATTAGGGTTGACCATGAATCCACTTTCAAGGAGCTCATCATGCTGAAAACGGACCAGATGGGACTGCTGCTGGGCTTCAGAAATTCCCTCTGCCATACTGCTTGAACGGACAACTTCGTCTCTCCTCTCGCCATCTCTGCAAGTCCCATGAGAAACTGGGCTGTCCCTCGTCCGTCACACAGACTATGGTTGAAACTCACACCCACAACAAAACCCAGCGAGTTACCTATTTTTGTTTAAAAAAAAAAAAAACACACACACAAACGCAACAATCAAAATCAGCTCAGGTTGGAGTTGAGCGAATCCATTAAAATTGAGGAATAATGGCGCAGTGAGAGGAAAAATTTCACCTGAAAAATGAGAGGGGGTACGTCCTCGACATGTGCAGTGAGCGGAAACTGAAAGAGCAGTTGCTTAAATGAAGGTTTCAGCTCCTCCAACTCGCTCAGCAGTGAAAGAGTGTTATCCGTGGAAGCTTCCACAAAGAGAGCGCCCTCTCCTGTGCACTGCACCTGCAGTTTTCGGCCATCTTCGGTTCTCTTTACCCGGCCTGCAAGTGGGTAATAGTACGCTAATACGCGTGACAGTGCATCCCTAACAACTTTCACAGGATCTGTGTGACCATAAATATTATCACAGTCATTGTTATACACAAGCAATGTATCGAGTCATACATCTGCGCCTGACGATAAGATGGTCATCTAGATTGGAGAGATAGAGTGTGGTTCTGGGAGAAGGTCGGGAAAGCGGCACCATGACAGATCCCAAAACGTTTACAGTCAACTTGGGAGCAACATTCCTTGATATCATGTTTCTCCATGGATGGAACTCGCCTACACCTTCTCAGAAATGCTCAGATGTGCTGGGACGAAAGATGATGTTAGATGTTAAATATATTGGAATCGCCTACACCTCCTCAGAAATGCTCAGAATCGCTGGATCATCAGTATAGGTGTTTGACCAGATATCCCATAGCTGCTGTCCGCGTACATGTGGTAGGGTGTACTTAACTCCCGTCAAGAATTAGAAAATGACAAAAGAGAATAAACTGCTTTACTATTTAATATCTTAAATGAATTAGAAAATGACAAAAGAGAATAAAATGCTTTACTATTTAATATCTTTAATATTACGATACGTATATAATATTTATATATAGAGAGAGTCGGATAATTTTTTTTATTTAAACATTTAATGGAATGTTGCTTATTGTATGGAAAGTTAGATGGTAGTAAGTATATTACCTAGGTGGAGAAGGTTTCAAAGTTAATAACGTATGAAGAGATGAAAGTGTTTTTATTTTCTTTTTATATGAGTAGTGAGGCCTTCTTAATATGGGTTAGATGTGGAGAACTAAAGGGAAATTTAATTTGAAGTTGGCTTCACATAAGTTTAGGAATAATAAGTCTTGGTAGCTATACGTATACTTAAATAGATGGAATATGTAAATTTGAGATGACTTAAGTAGGCCCAGGGTGAGTTGAATGACTTGGTATATAATTGGAAAATAAGTCATTGAATTGAAATAAGATGAGGAACGACACATGTGTCCACAACTTAGAATGAAGAGGTTTGCAAGTGCATAACATGTGTCATATAAAAGGGAAGATGTCTCAATGTGTAAAGACATTTAAGAAAGAATTAGAAGTCATTCAAGGAATGTAAGAATCTCTGTAGTGGTGCTAAGATTTCGGCTTGGCATAGTATAAGAAATTGCATTGGACAAGTGAGATGAAGAAGAAAACATGACCTATAATAGGTAGGCCTTTTGCTCTATAAGGGTTTTAGGATAGTGCATGTATGCACATATTCCTAGTATAATTGTAGCCTATCACTATGCTCATATATTGTACATTGTAACATTTTTCCTATAAATATAGTTAAGGCATTCACTTTTGGTGCTTCCTATACTTGTATATTGTGGTTGATTTTACTTGGATGGGTCTCATGTTCCTTGTGTTGCTTTTTGGTGGCTATGGTATAATATTGGATAAGTATCCTTGGGATATTTTGACCTTATGGTGAGTCATTGCATGGCTAGTTTTGGATGAACTAGGTTGTGTTAGCCATAACTGTTATAACTTAAAGTGAAGTTATGGGTAGACTTTAAGTGGAGAGCATAGTTTGGTTGTTGTAGCCACAAGTGAGTCAAGATACTTGACTATTGTTGAGGCAAGGAAGTGTTGTATAGTTGGAGATAACAAAAGGAAAATTTTGTGAAAAACTTTAAGGTCCATGACAAGTGCTATCAAAGCTCAAAAAGTTAGTTTCAAAAAATTGTTCAATGTTATTCATTATGTTTTAGAATGAAGTAGTACATTAGGGGGCTGATTTGATTGGTTCAAAATAGCTTGGTGATCATCCCTTGGGAATGAAGTTGCTTGGAGAGCTTGGGTGCTCATGGAGGCAACATATAGTAGTATGGGTGTTGGAGTGACCCTTCCATCGACAATAGTCTAGAATGATACTAGCATTTGCTAGAGATTGAATGAAGGTGCATGATAACCTTGAGCACTTTAACCTATTTTTATAGGTTACAATCAATTAAAGAAAAACCTAGTTAGATGTGCCATGATACCTTAGAGTGCATTCCAACCAACTAAAAATTCACAAAATAGTCATAGAGGACATGTTATTGTCCTCGTGCCTTAAAAATGATAAGAAACCAATTATTACAATCCTCTTCAAGGGGGAAACCTCCTTTTACAATGAATATAATGTACAAGCAAATATTTGATGATCTTAACACTACGTCTCCTTAATGTATATATAGGAAACAAATGGTACAATTAAAATAAATGGGATCATGTAAGACTTTAACATACATAACAGTATAAGAATAGAAATATAATCACTTAATATCTAGGGCTTAATAAGGGGATTTTTGGTTAACATGGGGCTTAACATAACCCTCTCCCTCAATGAATTTTTGTCGTCTGATCCATGTGGATACTGGTGGTCACCCACCTATTCTAGTTGGACCCTCACCACTGTTTCCTTCATTTTTTTTTACTTTCCTTTATTGTAGCACAATTTACTATTTTTGGTAGTTATTCAGGTCCTCAACTTCTGGAGCTATTTTGAAGCCCTAAATGACATTTGTTTTGCAAAATTTGAATTAGTGATTTCTATTGCAATCACATTGGTAGTTGTAGTCCTCAGAGAGCTATTCCCAACTAGGTATCATATGTGTCAAACAGAGATAATATGACCAAGTTACGACCCCAGGAAGTTGATTGCCAACTAAACCCAATGGGGCCCATAAACTCTTGGTGTTACATCTCCTTGGGTTAGGGTTTTAGTTGTTTAGGGTTTCCTCTTATTGTTCAATAATAAAAAGGCCCTTGGGCCTCATTGTAACTCAGTTCAGAGGCATGTAGCTGCCACATCTCTTTTCAGATATAAGTTGTCATCGCCCAAGCTAGTCTTCTTTCCATTTTGTTTGTAAGCATACTTTAGTATTTGAGATTAATGAAATGAACTGTTATTTCTACTGCATCTTTGTATTTATGGTTATATCTATAATTTGTTACGCTCCTATTTAAATTCAGATTAGTGGTATGAGAGCGATTTGCTCTTTCTCTATTTTTCTTTGCATGCCCCCAACGAGGTCGAGAGATAAGGAGTTAAGGCTTGAATTGGTCGAACCTTTGGAAGACCAACCTCACAAATCCAAACGGCCTCCCATGGTGGATGAAAAGAGAGATGAGGGGGCAAGAGATCCTATCAAAATCTTGGTCGAGGAAGCCCTCAAGTGACAAAGGAACGCGATGATGGACAAATTTGCCTAGATCCTTCAACCACTACCCAGGGACGATGCATCTACTCTCGAAGCACCACACCCTTTAAGATACAAGTTAACTTTGAAATTCCCGTATTTGAGGGCTAAATAGATGTAGATGTTGTAGATAAAAGGTTGAATCTTCTAGAAGGATATTCTTTTGTTCATGACTTTTCTAGTCAGGAAAGGATCACTTTTGCACTTCTTAAAGTTGCCCCCCAAGTCAAGGATTAGTCGGAAACCTATTGTGAGCAGAAGAATGAAAGAGAACCCTCATTGTTTTCAGCTACACCTGCTTGGAATTCATTCTGAGACGCTATCATGGAGCAGTACTACACATTTGGGAGCTATGAGGATATATACATAAAGTGGACCATGCTGCGACAGGGAAGGGACCAAGACATGCCGAATTTTACCAATGTTTTTCATACCCTTCACACGATGTTGGGTATCAAGGATTTTGAGAAATATTTGGTAATCAAGTACCGCGACAGCCTACACAGGTACATCCATGACGACATGGAGTTCCTGGACATCTCCTCACTCATCATGACGCATCAAGCAGAAGTTTAAACAAAATAAGTGAGACTTGGGATCTGCGAATCTATAGCAAGGGAAAGGTGCCCCCAAACTACAGAACCAATGAAAAAGCCAAGGCGAGGTGACCCAAGACAACCCATTGAAGTCGCAAGAGAAGTACACCACCATGAAGTCAAAGAAGGACATAGGAAATTCGTGTGAGTTCCATAAGAGCCCTTCTCACAACACAAGTGAGTGTCGGGCCAAGCAGTCTGTGGTGGTCGAGTTGAAGCCTTCAGAATTAGATGCGTGTTCAGACCCTAAGTCAGAACCTGACAAGAGGAATGACAAAGAGAAGGATATTATTGATGCGGAGCCTAGCACCACTGTTTCCATCGCCAAAATCCAAAAGAATGAGCTCGAAGATATAGAGGAGGGGGAGTGTCTCTTCCACTCACAGATGTGGATGAAGGGTTCCTCGTTACAATTATTTGTCAATAGTGGGAACCAAAATAACCTCACTTCAGTAGAGGTCGTGAAGTGGTTGTGTCTACCAACTACACCACACCCAGAACCATACAGTATTAGGTGGCTTCACCAAGGACGAGATCTGCAAGTCGGTCAACTGTGCCGCCTTCCCTACAACATCAAGCCCTTCACAGATGAGGTATTGTGTGATGTTTCTCCTCTTGAAATTTGTGTTGTATTATTAGGAAAACCATAATTATGGAAGTGACATGTTGTATATGTGTCTAGACCTCGCTCTGTTATCATTTCTTTGGGAATATATTATACCGAATACCAGAGGTAGCCCCACCTACTGCCACCTCTTTGATATCTGCTAAGAAATGCAATAAGATCATCTCCTAGACTAGGAAATTTATTTTCTTTCTGGTTCGCTCTTAAAGTAAGGGGAAGATTGTAGCAACATCCATGGCCCCCAAGAAGGGTTCCTCCACACAACAAAAGTAGGTGGATATGGTCATGAAAGAATATAGGGACATCTTCTCCTCATCCAGAGGGGTACCGTTGCAATGTCAGGTCAACCATTTGTTCAATCTGATTCCCAGAGAACCTCTACCCAATGGACCAATATATTGCCTCTCCATTGTGGAAAATGCCAGGTACAAGCAGTGACGTGATCAAGATTAGGTGCCACAGAAGTTTTAGTTGGGCGACAAAGTCTCGTTGCATTTGCAGAAGGAATGACTTACTAGAGCCTATCGGAAACTCAGATCACTCTAATATGGTCCTTACACCATTACCAAGGCTGTGAGAAACAATGCATTTGAGCTCCCACCATTCCTTGGCCCGCACCCAATGTTCAATGTAGATCTCCTTCGGTCATACTTTCCACCGTTGTTGGACACATCTGACATTGCAGAACAACTCACACCAATAGAGTTAAATCCAGACTGCATGGAACAGGTTGTAATTGATCAGATCATGGGCATGTAGATCAATAATACTCTCTAGTAGAAGATCCAACTGTATCGAGTTGTCAAAGCTTGCCAACTCTTGCAGCAAGACAAATGGCTCACAAGGGATCAAGTTCAGCATAAGTTTCCTCATCTCATGGAGGAGCTCAACATAATGGGGACCATTGCTTCCTAAGAGGGGAGGACTAATCAGGTGGATCTTGGTGGCCACCCTCCTATTCCACTTGGACCCTCACCATTGTTTCTTTTAATATTTCAGTTTCCTTAACTATAGCATAGTTTACTATTTTTGGAAGTTTTTCAGGTCGTGAACTTCCAAAGCCATTTTGAGCTCCTAAATGACATTTTTTGGGAAAATTTGCTGAGGAAATTTCCAAGGCAATCACGTTGATAGATATAGTCCTCGAAGAGATATTCCCAACGAGGTATCATATGCCTAAAACAGAGATAATATGACCAAGTTATGACCCCAGGAAGTTGGTTGCCCAATCAACCCCAACGGGGCCCATAAACTCTTTTGGTGTTACATCTCCTTAGGTTAGGCTTTTGGTTGTTTAGGTTTTTCTCTTATTGTTCGATTATAAAAGGGCCCTTGAGCCTCATTGTAACTCAGTTCAGACGTAGGTAGCGGCCACATCTCTTCTCGAAGATAAGCTATCATTGCCCGAGCTAGTATTCTTTCCATTATATTTGTAAGCATACTTTAATATCTGATATTAATAAAATGAAGTGTTATTTCTATTGCATCTCCGACTTTATGGCTATATCTATAATTTTTTGTGTTCCTGTTTAAATTTGAATCATCATCAACGCTTGACTATCTATGAGTGTTTCTACATGAACAACTCATCTTTCCATGCTACTTCTTCCACTGGGAGGTTCTTCCATTTGATGAGGTACTCAATAATTTATTGATTTCTCAGTTTCTTAATAATTGTTTCTAAAACTATTTCTAGTTTTAGTAATCTTTCCACTCATTACCTTCTTGTACCCAAAGTGACTCATGTCATGTCTTTTGTGAATAATGTTTTTTGGGTTCAATGGTCCAACAATATATTTTTTAACTATCGAGTGGTCATATTGCAAGAGCTTAAACAAGTGGGAGGGGGTGAGGAGCTTGAAAAAAAGTTAAGGTCAAAAACAATAATGCCAAGCATGATTCTAGTCAAACTAAAAATAGCTTAGGAATTCGAGAACTTAATTGTTTTGAATGTGAAGTTGTTTATCATAACATCTAATGGAATGTGTTTCAATGTATGTGCCTATTGAATGGAGACAATATTGAGAGGGAGAACCAATGATGTAATATACACATAAAACCAAACTAAACTCAAAAATTTTGAGCTCAAAATTTAAACTTCATCGTTTCAAAAGTTTTTTGTTATCGATATTTTGAATAACAATTACACACATATTTGTTATCATGTAGATAACATAGAAAATATATTTAAAATATTAATACATGTTGATCCAAATTTAAATTAAACCATAATCTAAAAGAAAAAGAATGCTCAAAACAAGACAAATATCTCTAAATTTAGGCTTATGTGATCCATATTAGAATTATTGAGCTATCTTTTGGTGAAAATTACATGAGAAACCTTTTGTCGATGTGTTTCAAACCATCTAGTGTGATTCATCATCACAACAAATATCATTTGAGATAATCCTTTCCCTCTCATGGATAATGCTTTACATTGAACTTTCAATTACTTTAAATACATATGGGGTCACCATTAGAATATGAGTGGAGCATTATCTACACGTTTAAACAAAGGTGTCCTATGCAATTGTAAGCAAAGCTTTAAAAGCTCATCGTTTTTTTGTTCATTTAGCTATTTAAATTATCATTCATTCTCTTTGAAAGATGGTTGATGTTTTATGTTAAGAAGCTCCTTATAAGGTTTAGCTAGACACTTCAAAATCTTACGATAAAGTCGTGAATTCATAATCCGGGGACTTCAATAAACTAAAATCGAAGGTCCCACAAGGACATGCAATCGTCTTATGGGCATGGAGCAGATGTGTTCGTGTGAATGTTGTGGAAGATCTAACTGAAAGTTAAAGGTTTGACAGAGATTACTGTATACGTACCAAACAATGGCTCTGACTAAATGCTTCTAATATGTGGGCCCCTTATCATTTGTGTGTACGGAGAGTAACAACTTTTGTTGCATTGCACCAATTATTTTAGCTTTATGACCACAACAACTTAGTTATTTTTTAAAGCCATAAAATTATAAGGGAAGGAATGTAACTTTTTTTGAATTGCATTGCTTATTTTAGCTTTACGACCACAACAACTTAGTTATTTTTTAAATCCGTAAAATCACAAGGGTGCTCACTCCTCACAATTGCACTACACAATGCAGGGAAAGTGTATGATGTTAGATGGCTATCTTGACGTTTTATTTATTTTGTCACCATTCTCCAAGTTCCTTATAGAAATCATTTCTAACATCTATGACAAGCATTCAACTCAAACTGTTAATCCTTTCTTGGAAAAGGATCTTCGCACCTCTAGGTGGGGCTTTCTAGAGATGGATTGGTCAATTTTCAAAATAAGGTCTTTTGAAGAATGTGAAAATCGTTGTACACTATGGCAAAGATGCATTCTCTCTCATTTCTAGTTATTTGATTAGACTTGGTCACTACCTACCCCACCACCATTATATACTTTCCTTTGTACATCATGTTTTTGCCACTAGACAATCGTTTGATAGTTGTTATAGAACTTCCTTAGACGTGTATATACATCACGCCTTGGACTGTAAGCAGCTTTGACTCATATTCAAATGAAGGGAATAAAATAAAAATGTATCTAATTATACTAAAATTTCAGCTCACTATGCTTTTATGGTTTCTATACCTATGATTTATATGATATTTGGTGCAAAACAATTATTTGCGTAGCAGAATAAAACATTGGCATAACAAAAGGATAAAATGGATGTTGCAAGTTATAATATTGAAGTTTCTCTATCTATTTCATTCTTTGTGGATTGATATACCTGAAGGTTAACTACACTTTACAAGTAAAACATGCATGAACTCGTTGTTGTATGATCCAGTGGTGGTAGATTTACTCTCATGTGAATGATAGCCTCATGATGCTATTACGAGAAAAATAAATGTTCTTAGTCATATTAGATTTAGCCCTTAATTATGTTTATTTTAACTTCTCCATAGGGACTAAAGCCATGCCACAATATTTTAAATATAAATTTGGAACTTATTATATTAATTAAAGTTTTATAAAATTAAATGGGTTAATTCTTAATGTATAAAGAATTTTTCAGAAGAAATCACATTGAAGATTTGGTCGATGCATTTTGAACCAATGAGTGTGGTTCATCTTCAAGTTTAATTCTTGTTCCAATCGTGTATGTTTTAGCTTTTTTACTTAACTAATTAGTTACTTAATTTTATTTATTTTTTGCAGTATTACTTTATTTTTTTCTTTCCTATAATTTTGTAATATTTACTCATTATCGATAAGGATAAATGATAAAGTGTTTGTGGGATGCAACCCAAATAAAGGGGAAACCATACCCCAAGAATGACCCAAAGAATGAGACTGTTAGAGTCGGTCTGGTCAATCCTTCGTAAGAGATCAAAAATCTTTATGCATTTCATTTTTAGGTGTCCTGCTCCATTCACCCAGTTGCATTCCACTAGGGGCATGCCATAATCTGATGGAAAAGGTCATGCTAGTCATTTCCCCTCATGTCTGGCTCCTGCTGGCTCAGGTCTTTTGTCAATGATCACTAAAGTCCATGACATTCAAGGTCTGGTCCTTTAATGGACAAAAGTCATTTTTGTTAAACAGACATGGTGAACGAGAGAGAATGGAAAGATAAAGCATGCAGTACAATTTTTATTCACAAAAGATGTACATTTATAGTACAATATGGTGACCGTTGGGATTCACATCCCAAGGTCTCTTGGACTGCTTTGTCCATTCGGCTTCCACACTAACCCTTTAGGATTAGGTGTCCAACAGTAACTTACAATCCGACGGTCATAATATGTTCTAGACATGAAGTGATCTAACGGTTCATTCTCTCCTCAGTATTACTGACACTTGATCCATGGCTTAACACCTGATTGGTCCATGATATCTATTTAAAGAGCATGGAGGATCATTTGTAGGGTGCCCGTTCATGAGAGAAGCTTATGTAAATTTTATTTCTTTTATTAATAAATTTCCTGAAGTGGTCGCGTTCGCTCAGGTCGTGGACTGTTTCCTTCTTTGAGGGTTTTAACCATGTCAAAAATACTGGTGTATTGATCTGTGATCTGTTTGTGAGCGGTGTCCTTTGGTGTTCTATCTGAAGAACTTACTTTATAAATTCCTACATGGTATCATAGCTATTTGAGGGCCACATCGGTTGGTGATCCAAATCTGAAGCCAGTACAACTGCATTCGATTGTTGTTTCCTAGATATACTATTTCTGACTACTTTTGGGCTGAGAGGACTGCTCTATTATGTTAGGAGCATCAGTTCCAGTGAAGAACCCCTTTCGTTTCATGCGAAAAGGTTTCCGGTAGCCCTAGCTACATCATTTTTAAGATCTGGAGGTATATAGTCTTTATTTGTAGTTTTAGTTATTTATCTCTCTATTTATTTCGGTTTATTTAGCTCTCTGTTTTTTATTACTGGATTTATACCTTTCATTTCTACTTATTCTCTTTGCCCCACGACTCTGTGTGATCTGGGAAAATCAGAAACAGAAAGGAAGGAATTTTCTTATGCGTATGCTCTTTTCCGCCACGCCTTAGTGTGATCTCGGAAAATCAGAAACATTAAGGAAAATATTTTGTTTCCGGTGAAAGCTAACTTCAAGCCATAAGATTTGGTTTTTTTTGCATGTCTGTATTGGGTTGTGTGGGTTTTTTTTTAGTAGGCAAAAAGAGCTTTTGCAAGTAAGCACACACCCCAAAGCTCCAGTGAAAAAAAAAAACCTTATTCTTTTCCAAACATTACTAACCTTTTAAAATAGCTCACTTGGTCCAAAGTTATTTTATGAGAATAGAGGTCTTGGGTTCAAATATTTCTTTTTGTTGAGTTACTTTTTCAAAAAGAACATGTATCTTATGTTTTAAAGTTATTTTATGTAAAAGTGTTCTCACCCATTATAAAAAGTGAGTCACTTATAGTTCTAAAGTCTCTTTATCTTTTATTTAAGTTACAATTTAGTGAGTAGCTCATAAAGTACCATTATAAAGTGACTTTCACTTATTTATAAAAGTGGGTCACATAAAATATTTTTTAAAGTGAGCTGATTAGATTAAGTTTGGAAAAGGGGGATGGATTTTTTAAATATAACATTGTCATTGACTTCCGCACATTCACGCACTTCGTCAGCATCTTCAACAACTTTTCTTCAAAAAACCATAACTTCTTCATCTGGATGCCATTTTCAGAGCCATTTTTTTTTAAATAGCCTATTTTTTCAAGATCTTTATGTTGGAACACTTAGTTTCAACATCTGCAACTTCAGTTTCTGTTAAAATGGAAAGTCTAAGCCAAGTTATTCTTGACAACATCAACTACTTCCAATTGTGGTCCTACATTGTGGATTTACTTAGAAGTAAAAGTATTTACAGAATAGCCTCAGGCTAAGAAATTAAACCTAAAGATGAAGATAAGGCAGCCAAATGGGAAAATAGGCAAGATCAAGCATATGGGTTAATATGGATGTCTATTTCTCCATACCTTAGATTCCATATCGCAAAACTTGATACCCCTAATGAACCAATGAAACAACTCACTAAAGTTTTTGGAATTAAAAATGAAACTAGAGCCCATCAACTCGAAAATGAGTTGCTTACGTTGGACCCCAATAATTTTCTTCCATTGAAGATTTTTTGTCCAAGTTCAAGACCCTTAGACTTCTCTTGGAAAGTGTTAAGGTTAAGAAACAAGATGGTAGCCTTATCTATTCCATTCTTACTAAGTTGGGACCAACCTACTCTATGTTTGTTTCCACCTTCCATTCTACTAGAGAAGCCTTAGTTTCTCAAGGACAAGATTACAAGTCCCCCTCTTTTGATGCATTTTGTGATTCTTTAATAAGAGAACAAGAAAAAATCTTACATCTTGGTCTTATTAATCTTGGAAACTCTTCTAAGAAAGCCTTAGCTTCACAACAACAACCAAATTCAAAGAATCCAAAGAAGTAGTATCCTCAAAGGAATGGTCCTAAACCAAACAAGGGTCCTAAGAAATTCCAGTCTCAAAATGAAAAATCAATTCAACAAAATGATAAGGCAAATAAAAACAAAGGGAAGAAGACTGATACACATTGAAACTTTCATAATAGAGATGCCACATAGAATAAAAATACTTTAAGAAGATGGAAGCCTTGGAAGCAATAATGAAGAAGCATTACATCCATTTGGAGAATTCTTCAACTTCAACTTCACCTTCAGGAATATCACTTTCTACATGTGGTTGTCAAGCATCTCGGCCTGGTTATGCACTAAATGTATTTTCTTCTCATTCTCATGAGTGGCTCATTGATTCTAGAGCTTCTTATCACATGGCCGAAACAAAGCCATGTTTTCTTCTTGAAATGATTGTAACACCAAAAATATATATGTTGGTGATGATAGATCTCTTAGTGTTGTAGGGACTAGAACTGTTCATCTAGACAATGGTCAATTTAATGATGTATTATGTGTTCCAACCTTATCCTGCAACCTTGTATCTGTATATCAGATAACTCATTCAGGTGAAGGTAAAATCGTTGAATTTTCACCTCATGATGTTGTAATTAAGGACCTAAGAGATTCTAGAATGATTTTAGCTATTGACATTGCTGACGATTCTATAAGGTTGCATAATTTTAACAACTTTCAGTAATAAAATCTTCCCTCGGTATTTATTGCTCATAATGATGAAGTGAGAAAACTTTGGCATGAACGATTTGTTCACTTAAAATATTGCTGCCTTCAAAATCTATGTAAAGAAAATATGGTGACAGGTCTTCCTATGGTATCTTGTAGAGATGGTGTTTGTTCTGGATGTGTACTCGGAAAACATCATCATGATAGTTTTGAAAAACGTGCCTCTTGGCACTTCTCAGCCCCTTTACAATTTGTGCATAGTGATTTATGTGGTCCACTTCCAATTGTTTCATTCTCTGGCTACAAGTATTTCTTAACTTTCATTGATGATTTCTCCAGACGCACTTGGGTATACTTCTTAAAACTCAAGAGTGAAGTTTTTAACATGTTCTTGGCCTTTAAGGCATTTGTTGAGAAACAATCTCGACATCAAATTATTAAGCTAAGATCTGATAATGGTGGAGAATATGTTAAAAACAAATTCATCAACTTTTGCATTGAGCATGGAATTCAAATGCAACATACTATTCCATATAATCCACAACAAAATGGTGTAGCTGAAAGGAAGAATCACACCTTAAAGGAAATGTTTAATTGTATGCTTTAATCTAAAGGGCTTAGTCTTAATTTTGGGCAGAAGCAATTGATTGTGCAAATTACGTAGTAAATCACATTCCTATTAAGGTTTTAAAGAATATCATTCTAGAAGAACCATGGAGCTCAATTAAACTAGATGTAAGTCACTTTCGTGTTTTTGGAAGTGAAGCATGGGCCCATATTCTAGATGAGAAACATAAAGCTTTAGAACCTAAGAGTGAAAAATGTATTTTTGTTGGATATGCTAAAGATGTCAAAGGATATAGACTTGTTTCACCTAAGTCCAAAAATGTTATTATTAGAAGAGATGTAAAGTTTGCTGAAAATATATCGGCCTACGAGCCTAGTTCGGAGGATATGCCACCTCTCTTTGTCCCTTCTACTTCTGAAAATATTTCTTCTTCAGATGATGACAACGAGGATGAAAATCCTCCCCCACCTTCTCAGGATCCTCCTTTAGCTCCTCAGTTTCCAAAATGGGACCATGCTACTCGGGATGCAGTAGGCGCTCTTGTAGGTGATCCTACAGATCAACGACGTACACGTTCTCAGTTTGATATAGCCTCTTCTTTACTGGTTCAAGCTTCAAAAAATTATGATCCTGACACTTTTGCAGCAGCTTCAGGCCATCTAGATTGGGATGCAACTATGAATGAAGAATATCGTTCATTATTGGCAAATGATACATGGGATCTTGTTCCTCTTCCCAAGGGACGAAAACTTGTTAGATGCAAATGGGTTTACAGAACCAAGTATGGACCAGTTGGAAAAGTTGATAAACATAAAGCTCGTCTTCTTTCTAATGGTTTTTCACTGGTTGAAGACATTGACTATATTGAAAACTTCTCCCCTTTTGCCAAAGTGAACTCTATTTGCCTTGTTCTTTCCCTTGCCGCCTCTTTCAAATGGGAAGTCTATCAGATGGATGTTAAATCTACTTTTTTGCATGGGGACTTGCATGAAGAAATCTATATGGAACAACCTCCTGGCTTTATACAAACAGACTCCAGTCTTGTATGTAGGCTTACAAAATCCCTTTATGGTCTCAAGCAAGCCCCTAGGGCTTGGTATGTCAAAATGGATAGCTTTCTTTTAGATACTGACTTTTCTATGTGTCATTCTGACAATACTGTCTACACCAAGAAAGTGGGTAAGTTTGTCATCATTATTTTTCTTTTACGTTGATGATATTATCCTTACTGGTAGTGATTCCAACCTTATAAACCATGTGAAGTCCAACCTTAAAAAGAAGTTTGAAATGATAGACTTAGGACACTTGAATTATTTGGTCTTCAAGTCTTGCAATCCAAGGAAGGTATTTCCCTTTCCTAGTCCAAGTATGCCTGTGATCTTCTACGCCACTTTCACATGGAAGAATGTAAGCCAACCCCTTCTCCCATTCATTCTGGAGCCAAACTTTCAGTCACTTGTACTTCCCTTGAAGTTGATGCTACCTTATACTATCAGCTTGTAGGAAAACTTTTGTATCTGACCCATACCCGTCTTGAACTTTCCTTTGCTGCTGGCCTTATTATTTGGTTTATACAAAACTCACATGAAAGTAGCTAAAATAATACTTCATTATGTTCAAGGTATAGTTCAGCTCGAGATGCATTACAGTGCAGAAGCATCTCCTCTATTGGTTGGTTTCACTGATTCTGATTGGGCTGGTGACTCTGATGATCAGAAGTCTATTGCAGGTTATGTCTTCACTCTTGGTTCTGGACCTATTACATGGGCTTGCAAGAAACAAAGTGTCATTTCTCTTTCTTCAATAGAAGCAGAGTATTGTGGCACCGTAGAAGCTAGTAAGGAAGCCCTGTGGCTTCGTTAGATCCTGTCAGAGTTTGGATTTCAACAACAGCATCTGACTACACTTTGGTGTGATAATCAAAGTGCCATTCAACTATGCAAATATCCAGTCCAACATCAGCATAACAAACACATTGAACCACACATGCACTTCATCAGAAAGCTCATTCATGACCATGTTCTTGAAGTGAAATATTGTTCAACTGATGATCGAGTGCATACATCTTTATAAAGGCTCTAACAGAGGCGAAGTTTACTAAACTTCGATTTATGGTTGGAGTTTAGGAAGTTGTCACTAAAGGGGGATAGGTTCTAATGCTTCCTTCCTTCTCATATTGTGTCATATTTATAGATCCTTCAATCCTATCCCAAGTTGTTCTTAAGGGGGGATGTTAGGATATTCTGACACATAGGAAATAGTTAAGTGTAACTCGGTCTAGTGTAGAGTTATATAAAGTGTGTTTCTTTACTATGTACATTTGTAACTTACAATCCGATTGTCACGATATGTTCTAGACATGAAGTGATCTGGCGGTTCATTCTCTTCTTGGTATTACCAATGCTTGATCCATGGCTTAACACCAGATTGGTCCATGATCTCTATTTAAATAGCATGGAGGGTCATTTGTAGGGTGACCGCTGATGAAATAAGCTTATGTAAATTTTCTCTCTTTTATTAATAAATTGCCCGAAGTGGCCACATTGGCTCAAGCCATGGACTGTTTCCTTCTTTGAGGGTTTTAACAACGTCAAGTATACTGGTGTATTGATTTGTGATCTATTTGTGAGTGGTGTCCTTTGGTGTTATATCTGAGGAACTTACCCTGTAAATTCCTACAAATTCAATTTTCAGAATTTGGTTCACTTAAATTTCAGAGTTAGATCGTGTGGAAGTTAGGGTTTGTGAATAGTCCTGAAATAAATTTTAAATAAGTTAGCTTGGTATTTTAGCTATATCTTTGTGTATGGGACTTTTTAGAATGTGAAATATCCAGGGATTTCATGAGACACATAGAAATACATTAGATACAAATTTAATACTTATATTGAATAATTCGACACCTGCCATGCTATATAAGTTTCCTCATGGGAAGAGGCAAAGAATACGCAAGTTTTGGGAAAGTTACAGTACATCAAATTCAATTCACACCTACAATTGTAGAAATGACATAATAGTGTATTACAAAATAAAATTTGATATCTAGAAGAGATCAAATCCTAGATTTATATCAATAAAACTTCAACCACTCTGAATTATTCAAACTAAGGTACATAACTTACTAGTGACCGAACTATTGATTAGAAGATCTATTTTTTTGGTGACTTGAATTTGTGATAAGGAGGAGTATTATGATGATTATCCAACATTCCTCCAGAAAAGATACTACACATTTTTAAATCTACTAAAGGCTCATCCTTAACTTGTGAAGAAAGTGAAGACTGAGAATTCAATTTATCTCAATTAGAGAAGAAATTTAATGAAATGGATTGTAGCATGTTGAAAAAGGTAGATTTATCGGGTTCTCAAGAAAAAAATTAAAAGAGAAATAAAAAATAAGATGAATGAAATTAAGGAAGGAATAGAAAGGAAGATGAATGAAAATAAGGAAGAAATAGAAAGGAAGATGAATGAAAATAAGGAAGAAATAAAAACGAAGATGAATAAAAATAAGGAACAAATACGAAAATCCATGATTTCCATGGAAATTCTTGTCTTGGAGAGGCTTCCTAAAAGGAATGTGGAGATCTAAGGAAATAATGAACTTAAGGAGAAGCATGTTATTTAGAATTAATCTCATAGGGGGTGTATGTTATCACAATTGGAGAGAAAAAATATTGAATACAAAACCATAATCATGAAATTTCAATGCAAGATCCACATTATCATGTCTTCAAGTCAACACCAAGGAACAACTACATTCCATTGATCAATATGAGGAAGGTTGATGGTAATGATCCTATAACATGAATCTTTTATGTGCATAAATACTTTGATCTACACCAAATTGAATCCTTACAAAAGGTAAAAAATGCATCCATGTTTTTAGAACAAGATCAACATATATGGTACCAATGACATTGCATTGGACTGCACTACTAAGTTCGTTTCTCAAAGGCCTGATATCAATGTTGTACTACAAAAACTGGTTCAAATTGATGACAAGGAGCAATGATGACTACTTCAATTCACTTGATTAGACATGGCAATTTTATAATATGGATCTTTAGTTAAAACAACAATGGAAATTTTTTATGTAAGAAGGATGATGTAATTATTTTGTTACAATGCATAGTAGTGGCCTTTGCTATCAAGAATATGTTATGCTTAGTATCTTATCATCCCAAGCTAGAAAAATTAATGCTTTGGACCATGATAACAATTCATGTAGCCCAAATTTATGCTGCAGCTGATGTGTATGTGACAAATGCACATGGTATTGGGTAAACATTTGGGAGCACTTGGTCAAAATCTATTTCGACATAGTAACAGTTGAAGATGAAAGAAATTTAATACTACAAAATATTACAAGTACTAACTAAATAAGTTTTGTAAATCATACTTCAACATGTGGAAAAAGGTATACTCTTCAAAAATAGAATAAAAGGACATCTGGTTAGAATAGATGGTATAGTTTTCCTTATTTATTGGGAAGTTGAGACAACACATAGGTATATGTGTGAATCCCATTTCCATTTTTAGAAATCTATTCCAGATTCAAGGCAAAGACCTAGATTTGTAAAAAACCTAAGAGGTAAAATATAGATGAGAGAGGGGTTGTATTTTAGATAAAGACTTGCAATCTATAATTCAAGACTTGGTCTTCATAAGATTTAATCATAAGATTCCTATTTCAACTTATGGTAGATTGTTTTCTTTTGTGAGCATTATCTTTTGTAATTCTCATAATCTATTCAACTGAGCATGTTTAAATAATATGAGACACTAGAGAGGTTAAGCTAAGGATTATTTTCCCTTGATTCTTTAGGCAATGCTATGTTTAAAGTTGATATTATAATATAAACATGTTGTTGATTTATCCCTTTTCATTCATATATTGTTGCCTTGATTTCATATAATTAAGATTTGTTATTTTCTTGAGCCTTTAGAATGCTATTCTATGTGTTTTCTTTCTATACCATATAATAGGTATATTTAGGTTGAGTTTAAGGTTCACTGTTATATTCCTGTAGTCTTCCTTCCATCATTTTTAGTTTATTGGCATTTGTCAGGTTTAAGAGCAAGACTTTTGGTTAAAATTCTAGAAGGATAGTGCTTTACATTTTAAAGTAACAAGTTTAACCCATAAAACCTTTTTTTATCTCAAACCCCAACATCTTGATGCCTTGACACAATTTCCTAGCTAGAAAATGTCTACAAGGGACAATACCCAACGCAATTTTATCTCTAAAACATACAAGTTAGGAATTGGTCTCCCCTACCAGAACCACATAAAGAGAGGAAGAAACCAACATCGTTACCTTGGGATATATATATATATATATATATATAATATATATATAATATAAATATATAATATATATAATATATATATATATATATATATATATAATATATATATATATATATATATATATAATATATATATATATATATATATATAAATATCCACTAGATCTTGTCCCTAGGGATATACCCCAAGATATCATTATGTTAGAAAATTTGTCACAAATTTAGATGGAGGAAATTCATCCCACTGATTACTTCTTCAACCCTAAAAAAGAGGAAAATTATTAAAGGAAAAAGTAGGAAAAGAAAAGAAGATCAAGTGGAAGGGCTTCTGGCATAATAAACATTAGTATAGGATGGCTCCAAACATGACGATGAACAATTTACAGGAGAATTAGTAGATTAAATGAGATCTTTTTCCATAGTAAATATTTGGTCATTGTAGGATTTATGGAAAATTATTTTAAAGAAGAATGAAAAATTGCTACAATTAAAAGAGAAACTCAGTCAAAAACACGCTTAGCTGAATGAACAAGTGAGATTGAAAGTCTCTAAAATCCAATGACATCTTGTTCAATAGATGAAGGATTTAGAGCAACATTTGAAGGTTGAACTTGCCAAGGTGAAACAATATTTCATCACTTATAAACAAAAAAAAGATTCATAAATAACAAAGTTACAAATTTAAGTCAGTAAGCTAAGTGGTAATATGATTAGTCTTGAGAAATTCAAGAAGGAGGCTTTGCAAATCATTGAAAAAAATTTCCATGCACATGAGTAGGTTTGCAAGAATCTATGTTTAGCTTAGGCACAATAGAGCTTAATGAACAAGTATTTCAATGATATTTCAGACAATACTACACAACTTAGTCAAGATAAGGAGCTCCTCCCTTAGTTAATGTCTTGGCAAGGTATGGCTATGACTCCACGTGGCCTACCCCAAATCTTAGATGTTGATAAATTGAAAGAAAAAGTTACCTTAAAAAGCTCGAAAATAAATTTATAAATCTCAAATGATATAATGAATAATGTAGAACAATTATGTGATATTTATAATTTGGAAATTAATGAGAGGGAAGGTGAATAAGTAATTTTTAAATTCAAAATTTTCTCAGCATAAATTTCTTCTTATGCAGTTAATGACTTGTATATATTCTCAATTATTAATGGTTTCCTTTTTCTTTTTCTCGATTAAACTATTCTATTATATACAAAAAACCAGAGTACACTTACAATCATGCTGTCTGAAAGATCCATCTGCTTGAAAGAATGGCATTCTGGATCAACCAAATGTAGCAGAAAGAGAGGGCTAACCTGTTCATGCCCTCACATGGGCGATTGAGACCAGTAAAATCATTCCCAAATAGGGGAGGACAAAATTGACACCCATGCAAGACTATAACCGACCACAAAACTGACACCCAAACAAAACTGTAACCGACCATACGCCTCAGCCTTGGCATTATGCCACAATGACACATTAACATAAAATATATTCGACACGAAGACATGCCATAGACAATTGGACAGATGGACATAACCAAAAGAAGGAAAGAACCAGAATCCCACCCGAGCCACAGAACTTGAGACCTGGCAGCAGGCTAGTCCTCCGGCACCTCCTCCACAATTGGGCACCATCCATATTCTTCCTCTTCCGGAGCTTGGCCCTCTTTCGCCTCAGCTGCTTCTGGATCTTCTCCAACTGAAGGTCTGGCAATTCCGTGCCCTTCCCCTTGTCCGCCATGGGAAATTCAGATGGTTTGGCTATGTCGACCGGGGCAACGAATTCTGGAGGAGCACTGGTTCCGCCCTTGTCCTAGGCTTCATCAATGAAAAGAACAGAGACATGGGCATTAATCTTTGGACAATTCAGGGGGCTGTTGAAAGTAAATACAACTGAGTCGAAGTAAGGTGCAGTCGAAGACTCAAGTGAGCTAGCCTCCATATACTGGCTGTGCCTAAGAGAGCTTGCACCTCCCAAATGAGCACAATGGCAGTGACAACGAAAGTGAGGGCAGTGACAGTGGGAATGGGTTTCCGCCTTGGCTGAGGGGCGCGATGACCCTCCACGGCTGGTGGCGCGATGACTCAGCATCCACTGACGAGTCCTGACCATGTTAACAGAGCAATCTAGAGCTGAATTGAAATGCAGAAGACCACGAGGGGCATAAACAAGCTGGGCAAGCAGACTCGGGGTGGAGTAAATCAAACCAGGGCCAGAATTTGTCAGCACCAGCGACGGCATGAGAACCCCAGACCCTGCCCATATGAACATGGTGATTCCTGGGCTACCTTTGTTTATAAAACCCCAGCCTCTACCTCGAGGGTCGCCCTCCATTAATGAAGCATTCAATTGTGCTGCAGAGCCGAGATCTGTAACGCAGCCAAAGGAGGTCGGAGCGTAAATGTTCCTTGGCTGCCGTCCCCTTACATTTATCATCGCCTTCCGGGGATGTCCTTCACCACCATCTTCCAAGTCGCCTCTGTGCATGGCAGGCAGGTGGCCTCCCTTGCACACCCGTCCCATCATCCTATTCGCGTTGGTTTGCACCCGCATCCGGGGGGGATAGCATCATTTTGGACCAGGTGATTGCATTCCTGTGCTTGTGCATGATTCTTTAGTATGTCTAGAGTTCCTACTTGTAGAGTATACTCACTTTCCACACCAATGTTGGCCATAAAATCTGCTACCTTGTTGCCTTCTCTTCTTATGTGATTGAAGGTGATGGATCTATTATTAAGCAGTTCTTGCTCCATGCCTTTCAGTCTCGCTTCAAGCCTCTAGCTCGTGGAAATTTTCTTTGCATGAGAGCCATTTAGGAGATGCTTAGCCATGTTAATTAGGATTTGAGAATCTCCTTCTACCTCCAAGGGGCTGAAGTTGTTATGCCTGGAAAGAATGAGACCTTGCCATAGACCTTCCAACTCAGCTGAGTTGTTTATGTCCCATCCAATGTTTCCATAGTAAATCTGAAGAGGCCTACCAACATGGTTTCTGAATATTCCACCATATCCAGCTATCCCAGGATTACCCTTTGAGGCTCCATCAAAATTGAGTTTGAAGGAGTGCTCAGGAGGAGCAGTCCAAGAGACCTCTTTGGTACTACTGCTATTATGCTGGATTTTTTTGTGGAGCTTCTGGGGTAGATGCAAGTTCCCGTTTTCCCAGATAGACTTCTCATTATCTAGAGTTGGAAGGTCTTCCGTGTTCTAGGATTTAAGTTGCAAGGTTTCCTCTAGATTCCCACAGATCTTGCGCCAGATAATGTCTATCAGGGAATACTGATCCTTGAATATCCTTTTGTTTCTCTCTTTCCATATGTTCCATAAAAGCAGCCCAAGAAGAATGCGCCATAAGTGATTGAGAATTTCAAATTTATACGGATTCATTGGCCAGTGTCTTATGGTATTTGTTATATCATCTAGAAGCCTGCAATTCCTTTGACTCCTGAAACTTGCCTTTTCCCATATTTGGTTGGCCAAGGGGTAAGCGTCCAAGAGGTGTTGAGTGGTTTCCTCTTGAGATTTGCAGTTGACACATATGGAGGGGCCATGATAGTTTCTTCATCGAAGTTTATCCCAAGTTAAAATTCTTTTGTGTCCAACCAGCCATAAAAAAAGAGAAACTTTAGGCCACGAGCCAAACCCCCAGATTTTGGTCCATATTGGGTATGGGGGGGTTGGGTCTGTGCTTATGATTTTGTAAGCCTCTGAAGTGGTGAATGCCCCCTTAGGCTGATAAACCCAACGTAGAATGTCTCTTTTCCCTGAATATCATATGCTTCTTTTGCTTAGCTCCTTTTCCAATTCCTCTGTGAATGGATGTTCCATGTTTCTGGTAAGCTGGATTCCTTGTTTCCACTTCCGAAATCCTTGCTCTTGTTCCTGATCCCAATACTCCCATATCTTATTCTGTTGCTGGGCCGCTCCGATGAAGTTGGAGGTATATTTAGGATTCCATTAAGCTTTGGCAGTTGGTTCCAAGCGTCTGTCCATAATTATGCAGTTCGGCCATTTCTTACTTCCCAGAAACTATGCTGCTGAATCAACTGGAAGTGTTGTTTGGCCGCATTCCATATCAGAGATCCATTGACACTGGGAATGTATCTTATGAGTTCCTCCTGTGGCCTGTGGTTGGCATACTTGGCAGTCCAAATGGCAGCCCACGAATTTTCTGGTGAAGAGAGCCATTGCCACCAGATTTTGGCACTCATGATTGCATTACTGTGATTGGGGTCTCTCAGACCAATACCTCCTTTTTCCTTGGTTGTGAAAACAGTGGTCCATTTTACCATTGCCCATTTGCGGTTTGTGGCTAAGTTCCCCCAAAGGAAACCTCTTTGTAAGTCTCTTATTCTTTTTAAGACCCATTTGAGGGCTGCCAAGATTGAGAACAGGTAAAGCGGCATTGCCTGTAGGACTGCTTTTATGAGCACCACACGACTGGCCATGTTCAGGGATCTATACATCCAGAGATTTAGATGTGTTTCAAGCTTTTCAATGAGCTTGCGCCAGGAGGAGTGCTTTATGGAAGATGCAATGAGGGGGGCGCCAAGATAATTGGATGGAAGTGTGGCGATGGGGAAACCCAAAATTCTGGCTACAACAAGCTTGACAACAAGCTGGGTATGGAAGAAGAAGATTTGCGATTTGGAATTGTTGATACTAGTACCTGAGGCCTCAGAGAAGTCATTGAGCAGAGATTTGAAGCGAGAGGCTTCCTGGACAGAAGGATAGCCAAAGAGCATGTTGTCATCAACAAACTGCTGGTGAGTTATAGTAGGGGAGTTGTGAATGGAAATACCTTTAAGCTGATGAGAGAGATGAGATTGCTTGATGAGACGACCCAGACCTTCAGCCATCAGGATGAAAAGGAAGGGGGAGAGGGGATCGCCCTGCCTGATTCCCCGAGAGGGCCTGAAGGACTGAGACGGGTAGCCATTCACAAGAATAGAAAAGAAGGAGGATGCTAAAAGACTCATAATCCAGCGGATCAACGTGTGAGAGAAGCCAAAAGCATTAAGCATTTTTCGTATATAGGACCAACTGAGCTTTTCAAAAGCCTTAGAGAGATCTAGCTTTAGAATCATACCTTCCTGCGTTGTTTGCTTGAGGGAGTGAATAATCTTGTGCGTGAGGATTATGCCATCCAAGATTTGTCTTACTTCGACATACCCTGATTGTTCAGGAGAGATGAGCAGAGGTAGAAGGGGTTTTAACTTGTTGGCTATTACCTTGGAGATCACCTTGTAAATGACATTACATAGAGCTATCGGCCGAAACTTTTCAGGTGTGGTGGACTCCTCTTCTTTTGGGATGACAGCTATGAAGGTAGAATTGAGAGATGGTAGCAGCCAATGAAGAGCTCTTGATTCCTCCACCACCTCCCAGACTTCAAGTTTGATCATGTCCCAGAAGGTATGAAAAAAGGTTGTAGTGAAGCCGTGTGGGCCTGGAGCTTTGCCTTCTTTGAGTTGAGACATGGCAGTATCCACCTCCTGAGTTAGAATAGGTTGAAGAAGAAGTTCATTGTGTTCCTCAGTTATAAGTTTTGGCACATTTTGGATGATTCTTTCTATGGCTGGTCCCCTGTCTACATTTGGCTCTTGGTGAACCTCCTTGAAGTGAGTTAGAAATTATTTCTCAATTTCCTCATGCTATTCTATTCGTGCCCCACCTTGTTTCTGGAGGAAGGGAATATTGTTGTGCATTCTTCGTTGCACTGTTGTTCGGTGAAAGAACTTAGTATTCCGCTCTCCCTCTTTCAACCATCTGATTCTGGATTTTTGCTTCCATAATATCTCCTCCTACTTCCTTCTTTCTTCCAGTTGTTTGTGGATACTTTGCTCTTTCTCTAGAGTCGCTTCCATGTGACCTCCCGTGATTATTTGCTGATGGAGATTTTCCAAGTCCCTCATTAAGTTCTGTTGCTCTTTGAAGATATTTCCAAAGGTCTCCACATTCCAGTGCTTTAAATGGTACTTGAGATTTTTTAATTTCTGTTGGAATTGGAACATTTTGGATCCTTCTAGCAGTATAAAGGCTTTCCAAGTGGATTTGATGAAGTCCCTGAAATCCGGATGGGTGAACCAGAATTCTTTGAAGCGAAAGGGTCGCCCTGTGGCGTTGCCCGGTCGTTGCCACTGCAGGGAGATTGGCCAGTGGTCTGAGCCTGAGTGAGGAAGGATTGCTGCTATTATATCTCCTCCTATCTGAATCGAGTTGTCTGATATAAGGAATCTGTCAAGTTTAGAAGCAATTTGGTGTTTTCCCGCTCTTCTATTACTCCAGGTATATTTTCCATTGCAAAATTGCAGGTCAATAAGAGAGGCGTTGTGGATGAAGTCTTTGAAGTAAGTAGTTTCCTGTTCCAACCTGTTTCTTCCTCCCAGCTTTTCCTCCATCTTGGTGATCATGTTGAAGTCTCCTCCAGTGATCCACAGAGGATGCGTTCTGTGGTTATTCAAGGCTTCTATTGTGTTGAGTAGATCTTCCTTTTTCCTTGCGTCCTGCGGGAAATAGACATTGGAAAGGTGCCCATGTATATTAGTGCTTAAAAGATGAAAAGTGGCCTGTATAAAGTGGTGAGAGGCATGAAAGTTAGAGAGGGATAGTGCTTTCGAGTCCCATGCAATGGCTAGCCCTCCCGAGGCTCCTAAAGCATCCACCACTATTGTTTTACATCCCAGCCAAGCTTTAGAAATGATGCTTTCTAGAGTACTACTGTTACATTTAATTTCTTGCAGAAAACATATTTGTGGTTTTTCCAACTTTATCATATTTTTCAGGATTCTAAGTTTCCCTGGGCCATTTAGCCCTCTTAAATTCCATGAGATGAGCTTCATTATTCAACGTTAGTGGAAGGTTTGTAGTATTTTGTCAATTTTGCATACCTGTCCGAATCCACCAGGATTTTCCCAACTTCTATTGTTTGCTGGAGTTCTGTTTTTTGTCCTCTTTTTTTGAAATCTTTTTCCTTAGCCCACCATCCCAATGGCTTCCTGGCTGAATGCCAAGTTGTCTTTGCTGGTAAGCTTTTGAGATGACCACTTCCAGTTTGCTTAGCTGAAGCTCTGAGATTTTGTCATAGTTCCTCTTTTTGCAGGCTATTTCTAGCTGTAGGATGTCTAGTCCTTCCATGTCTATGCTATCTGGTTCTTCATCCATTTGTTGCACCTGACTGCTTCTAGCTATGGAAGGGTCTAGGCCTTGGGATTGATCTGGTGTTCCATCAACTTCCATGTCATTTGGTTTCTCGGCTAGCTCTTTTTCGCTGATGATGGGGTCGACTCCAACACCTTTGAAGGGTTGAGACTCAGGGGGTTGGTTTGAGGGAGGGGGAGGGAGAGAGGAATCACTGAGCGGTGGAATGGTCTTATGGCTTAGACCTAGATCCTCAGAGGCTTGGGCTAAGATTTCAAAGCTATTACTGGTGGAGGGGGTGGCAGCAGAGTTTGACATGTGTTTTTTCCCGGCATGGGGCTTTTTATTCGATCGTTTACGGTTGGGAGCTTTGGTGAAGCCGTCTTGGATAGGAGGGTTGGGGGGATCTGTATTGCTGGCCTTAGCATTTAGCGGACAATCTCTGAACAAATGTCCATGAGCATGACATTTTCGGCATTGGAAAGGTACATGTTCATAGTCTAAGGGCTGAATCCACTCATGATCATAGTGAGAGAGACTTACCGAGTCCGGCAGGGTTTGATCCAGGCGCATGAAGACGCAAATGCGGGCATAGGAGGTGTATCTTTGTAGCTTTATTTCTTCTGCAGTCTTTATGTATTCACCCAGACCATTGCCTATGTCTTTGAGTAGACTTTCTTCCCAATATTCCTCTGGGAGTGAGTACATTCTTATCCAAACCGGAGCCCAAGTCAGGTCTTCTTTGTCCGGGTTGAATCTGGCCACCCAGTCTCTCAGGTATAATCCAGCTGAATTAAAGAAATAAGGTCCTTCATCCATGATTCTGTACTTGTCTTCCAGGCATAGGAAGATGGCTGTGAAGAACCCTTTCGGTCCTAGCCGCAACGTCACGTGGCCTTTGGGTTTCCATTTCGCTGCTATCCACCCATGTAGGGTTTTCTTTGTTGGCCTGAACCCTATGAACTTTCCAATGAGGGCGTGATCCTTCATATATTGGATTCACTCGTCGATCTTCTGTCATGGTAATTCTATTCTTGGCCTTTCAGCTGCGATTGGTTTGCATGTTTTCGAAGTGATCTTTGGTCTGTCCTCTGCGTTGTCATTTCTGCCATGGTTATCTCCTGTCTTGTTTGACTACGGATTTGTCCCTGTGTTCTTATTTTGCTGCAAGTGCTCTGCCCTGAGCGTCTCCTCATCAACACATCCAAAGACTATGGGCGCCTCCGTTCCTTCCTGGCGGCATGTCAGTTGCTTTAGGGGAGAGCAATGATGCTCCCCCCTGTGGGGTTTCCATGTGCTCTGCTTTTGTTCCCCTTACTACCCTGTCGCATGCAGCAAGAGGTCAGGCCCTTGGTGGGTGAAGCGTCTAGGCCGTTATGTGAAGTGCCAAAAACCCTAGAAACAGAGCGCACGTCCCCCTTATTAATGGTTTCCTTTTGCTGTTACCAAAGAAAAATATTTGCAGATATACTTGTTCAAAATTCAAGAGCATTCACACAATATTCAAGACACAACATATGAAGACACCAGATATAAGTGGAAACCCATAAGGGAGAAAACCACCAATATTTTGGCTGGAAGTGATGTGAAGGAAAGCTCCTAGTTCCCCATTACATTAGATTTTTGTAGGCTCCTACCTCTGAGGAAGCTCCAACTCCCAAAAAGATTATGCAGACTACAACCCACAGGAGACTCCTACCTCAAGAGGCCACAACTTGTTCTTTATCAAGCTACAACTTGCAAAAATATTGCAATATCTCAATCAAAATACAAAGTCAAGTGGTATAGTTACTTGGTATTAATTTCACTCTCAAGTCTACTACACATCTTCTCTAATTCTCCTCTTCAATTCTGTTTCTCTTTTGCTGTTGCTCATGAACTCTCATACAAACTTCTTAACATCAAAAGTTTCTTTTCACATGTAATAATGTATATTTTATAAGCATAACTTATTGGCTATTTGTGTTCTCTGCCAGAATACGAAATGAAGCATAGCCTTTTGGTCTTCTAAAAATTGTTCATAACCTGTCTCTTCATTTCCAAATTTGAAAAACTGAATTTTGTAATATAAAAAAGAGTTGAAATAATATAGTTCAACAATAATGATTGCAAGTGACAAATATTTGAAAATTTCTCAGATTTGTATTGGCTAAATCTTTCAAATTTTTACCATTTTGTTCAATGAAAGTATACGTTTTCAGCTTATGTCCCAATACATCATGTTTCATTTCTTACTTTGAATGAAAACCATACTTGTAACCAATCAACATATTTAATAATAAGCCTTCGCAATGAGGAGCATGGTTAAGAATGATCAACCTTTTCACTTCAAATCATTTTCAACCTTTTTCATTCAAACAATTTTGCAATAATTACATTCACATAAATTATCACCAATGTGATCAATGACAACAATGCCAATATTACCAAATTTCTCCCCCTTTGGCATTGATGGCAATATGATTCATCTTCTGCTGATGCTCATGAAATTACCTCTTCTTTTTCCCCATTTTGTTTCCATACCTTTGTGTACCTCCCCTTTCACAGCAATGACAAGAGATTTACCTCTGGTTTTTTTGTTTTATTTTGTTTTTTTTCCAATTGACTTGAGAATAAAAGCACAATCAATACTTCAATTTAGGAAACCATGAAACCATGTGAATTATAAATGCCCAGCATTAACGTAGTATCAATACTGGACAATGTAGAACTCTGTAATTGCAAATACTGCTTCAAAAAATGTTCAATAAATACATTCAAAATCCATTCTCGAGTGTCTTTGCCTGTTAGGGCACAGAATCCTAATTTATAAAAATATTGTTGTGTGATCCAATTAGTAAGTTGTTCTCCATAATTGAATTAGTAGTATATGTACATGGAGAAAAAAATAATAATCGTGCAGATATGTATATATATCACCCGGAGCAAATGAAAGGCCAATACCAAATGAAGGCTAATGGCCAATACCAAATGAAGGCTAATGAGAATTAAGAAAGGCCAGATTTTATATAGACCATTTCAACGTTCAATTAATTAATATAAAAAAGTTGATAATGTTGATTAATAAGGCCTGTACTACTATTGGCCAGTCACATATTCGATTTGAACTTCTTTTAAACATTTGCATTCAATTCTTGCATTTTAATACATCATCTAATACACGACCTGCAAATACCAATATCTTGTAGGACATACTGGTTTGGTACCACACAGACAAGACAACGCAAAAATATTGCTCATTGATCGTGGTCTAGAGGGCGAATGCTTGGGTAGACTTAGTATGGTCCGTGGTGACTGACTTCTACAAGACGCATACATATATATAACCATTTTATACGAGGCTGCACGATGACGGGTGACGAGGGCGTGGGCAACGTGAGGGAGGTGAGCGTTTCCCACTGTATGAGCCTCCATTATCTTTGTAAATGCACTGTATTGGAAACACATGTTCCTTCTAGCACGATGTATGAGCGAACACTGTGAACATATCTTTGTACAGTGGGAGGACATCATCGCTGACCACTGTTGGCATTCGATGAAAGCCCAACAGATGGCATACGATGGGACCAAGAAGGGCGAAAATACCCAAATATTTAAAGAGGATTGATTCAGCCGAATTCCTGAGTGTCCCATTTAGGGCACAAAACCCTAAAAACAACTCATTATAAATTAATTCCAAGCTGCTTCATAATAGGTAGTTCCAATAATAACGTGGCTCCTACATTGTTGTTATAAGGTAATACTACTCCACCACAACGAAATCGTTTTTCAGATTCATGTATGAAATGGTGCAGATATATATGATTAGCTTGCAACTAAGACATTGGTCCTGTCAAGATTGATACAAATGGAAGTGAATTATGTGCTGCAAGATAAAAAGAAAACTACAACCACCAACTATATATTATCTGATATTTGGGAGAGTGACTACAGCTCCTGGGGAATGTCTCGACTGCAAATGCTAAGGGAGAGTGAGTGCTCAAGGACAAGGCCACAATTTTCTAAGAGACTGCACTTTATTGAGATTATGTGATACCATGAAAGGATTACATGTTGTGAATAATAAGAGCGCTGACATGCTAATTAAGAGGGGTGTCATAATAAAAGGGTTGTTGTCATATCTTATTGAATACTTTTCTAATAATTCAACCATATAACCATAACACTCTCCTCATATGAATAATGCTAGTCGAAATAATATATTTTTCTCAAACATTAAACAATAAGTCTTCTCCACATAATAATGCATTTCTTAATGAGAAATATCTAATACTACATGAATGTTGATACCAATTGATGTATTTTCTCCAATACCAATTGATGTATTTTCTCCAATGACTAATTCCGAGGTTGAGGAACTGCAAAAAAATCATTATGTTAGAGATAATAAACAGTATTCCTTCCTTTATGTTGCCCCTTTTCTCACATGGACAAAGACAGCTTTGACATTATATCTTCAAACATAAATTGTCGTGAGAGATCATAATATGGATAATGCATTATATTATAACTCACTGATTTGAAATGATCATAAGTTAAAAACGATGTAGAATTGATTAGCCATTAATGAATAGAATGTTAACTTAAAGTGCTGAAATCTGTGAAAACTTTTCGAGAAGAAGATTTTATGACAGATGAGAAAACATAATTAAGATGCAAAATAGAAGTGAAAACAACAAAAACAACGATACCAGACAACAAAGTTGATTACGCAGTTTGTCCCTGATCGAAAGTTGATTACGCAGTTTGTCCCTGATGGACTATGTCGATTGTTTTATTAGGATTGAAACTAAGGAGGTCGGTTATACAACAATTTGATCGAACTGAATATGCACGCAGGCACTTTTGGTCACTGTCATGAGAAATCTCTCTAAACTAGCTTTTCAACACCTATCACAATTCCCAATTACAACTTCGGATGCTCCTGTTACACTGAAAACCAAATCGACTATAACCTCCAAAACCTGCATACAAAACCCAAAAACCACCAATGTCCACTTCAATTAGCAAAACCTCTTTTTAAAACCCTCTAAGTACATTTGAACCTCCTTAGGTAGAGTTTAGGAATGAATCAGTTGAAATTTAGAGTTTGTTGGAGTCAGTATTATTAGGTTTTTCCACCTTAGCGTAACACCATGGTCCTTTAATTAATGTTAAAATGAAACTATAACAAAAAACCCATTTATAAACTTTATATTAAATCAAAACCGTAAATGGTTTGCTGATCAGGCGGAGGAGGGTGGCCGTTACATGTGACCAGTCGCAGGTTGTCACCTCCGCGCTTTCGCCCGGCTATTACGGTTATTGTGCGGTGATCCTGGTGGTTTCGACGAAGAGTTGTTCACATGTCGATAAGGTTATGGTTGCGGTCAGATCAACTCTGCCCAGTTATCATTTACTAACGGTTTACGGTGATTCCACCTGATTGCCATTCCGTTGCTCACATCACTGCTACCCCCACGTGGTTTCCAAGCCGGTGGTTAACATAACCGCGACAGTTATCCGACCTTCGTTCACATGATTACTACCAAGGTTGACTCCAAACCCGCTACAGTTAATGCTAACCCCGTCGGTCTTGGTCAGATGCAGATGCTCTGACACGGTCTACCTCCATGGTTATGACTGTTATAACAATTTACAATGTTTTGTATTGTATTTAATATGCCTGAGAGGGTACTGAACTTAGGTTTATGGTATTTTAGTGTGGTTTAGGTTTAGTTTAGGGTTTATATACAATGCAATGTATTTAGATATAGGTTAATGGGTTTAGGTTTATGGTTTTAGCATAGGTTTATAATGTATTTACCATAGATTTGGATTAAGGCCTGAGACTTAGGTTTAGGTTTTCCTCCATAACTTTTAGATAGGGTTTAATCAAGGTTCTAGCCTTACATAAGGAAAACCTTTTACATCAATTTGTCACAAAGTGACATTTGCGACATTCGTCACATGATGACGACAACCAAACCCTGCAATATGGAGGACAAACCCACGTTGACACCAAATCCTCCGAGACGAATGACATTCACATATCGATGACCAAATCCTGGTGGAACTGATGACAACCACATGTCAACAACCATGTACAAAACCATATCATCATGAAAACCATTGACATCGCCTGATGAACCTGAACCATAAACAACACTGTCGAAGCTGAACGACATCAGACTGAATTGCTGACGACGACACTGAACTTGTGGAACTAATCTGACGAGATCCTCCTGGATCAATCCTCTCCACTTGAAAGCTTTTGGACCAAAAAATTTTGACTTAAACAAATAGTCGATGAGGGTAGAACTCCCTCACTCTCCACCTTTCCCTGATGATGTACCAATACATTCGATCAACCACCTGAAAATGATGACCTTGATGATGCTGACCATGGCACATTTTGAATCGGTGCCCTGTTTCATCCCTCTGCAATATGTACAACTTGCGATGATGGTTAAACAACCTGTTATGAACATGGAAATTGATTTCTTTCCACAAAATACCATGCGTTAGTGATTCATACACATCTTTGAAAACAATATCTGCAATATGTTGTTCAATACTTTTGACATGTATTAACAATCTATTTTGCGGAATGACAGAGACAATCAAAGACATTTTTGTCATCATACCAGCTATACTTTCCCGACTCTTGTTTACTAACTGAACTTGCTGCAATAAACCCATCAAACTATTATATGGAAACTGCTGCAACTTAGTTTGATTTTGAAAGTATTGAATTAGCTACTGATTTGTTTGAATCACTATTTCTTCATTTATTAAATGATGGTTCCATTGATTAGCACTTTCCCCTGATGCATAAGTTTCCATTAGATACTTTAACACTGCTTTAGAAAAGGCTTTGATATGAAAACAAATAGGTTTCCTCTCCACTTGAAAAGAGGCTTCTAAACTATTCTAAACATGAAATGGTGACACAATACAAGAGAAATTTAACATTTACTTTCCCCAATACTGACATGCATCCCTGTGACTTATAAATTCTAAACATGGATTAAATTGATTCATTCTGACATTAGGAAGAGGAGCTTTAGGCATCAGTTGTAATTCATGTTGTATTCCCTGCTTATGAGTAATATGTTTGGTTTCTTGAACTAGAACTGAAAAGGTTTCTACCTCTTTGATCAAACTATCTTTAAGCTGAGTCTCATAACATGAACAAACATCCTGTCGATTCTTATGTTGTTCCTTTACACACATTATTACAAATATTTTATTTGAACTTATTAATCGCTTCATCTGATTAGCAACAACTAAATTCAAGTGATTTTTATTTTGATGTGCCCTGACAATAAATTCAACCCTATCTTTCTTAAGGTGATATTTATGCTCTCTTCTGTAAAATACTGCATCACGATCATAAAGATAAGGACTTCCTAAGGCAACTCCACATATGTCTACTGGAACCACATCTAATTCCACTTCATCAACGTAATTAGCTATCATGACAAATCTTAATTGACATTGTTTTGTGACTTTTATCTGAGTTGATTTATTTAGCCATCCTAATGGGTAAGGTCTTGGATGGTTCCATGTCTCCAAACCCAAATTATTAACTAAATATTCAGATTTTAGATTGGCCTGTGATCCACTGTCAAACATTGCATCTATCTTTGTGTGCTTAGAATTTATCCTTATGTAAAACGATTCAAATATTTTATCCTCATTTGAAGGATTTATGTTTGATGAAGATGCAATAATATTCAAACTTGAACCAGTGTTAGAAGCTTTACATGTCATAACTATAGTAGTTATCCTCCTTTCATCACTTGAATCTGAACCTAGATCTTGCTGGACTGCTGCAATTGCCTTATTTTCGTCCTTCTTCTTAGGGAAATTTTTGGGCTTAAGCTCTAGATGAAGTTTCCAACACTTTGATTCATCATGACCGATTCTCTAGCAATGAGAACAAGTAGGTCTTTCCTTATGAGATATCGCTGATTTATTTCTCTTCGAATTGTTCTTCCCCTTATTGTCATTGGAATATTTTATTTCCAACTCTTTGGATGATTGCGGTGAAAACTTGAATGGTTTGCCACTTGATTCAATATGTATGGTCTAAACACATACTTCATCAAAATCATTAGGATTAAACATCAATAATGTATGTTGCAAATACAAATGTAAACTTTCGAATTTTAATAAAGTTTCATGTGTATCCAATGAAATACCAAGGGCCAATTCTTTCTTTCTGAACTCCTGAGTAAACTCTTGAACACTCTGCCATTTACCTTGCCTCAAATGCTGCCAATCAATAACATCTTGCTGCATGTATCCTAAATGATAGAATTGTTTCCTAAGAGCTTTTAAACACTTAGACCATGAAGAGATGACTTTTCCTTTTCACTTTACATCTGAGTTGTACTTTCCCACCAGATTAAAGTTGTTCCCTCCAATTCTAAGTGTAGCTAACTAAATTTTCATTTTATTGTTAGAAATGTTCTAAATATGACATAACATTTCTAACTACTTAATCTAGTTATCTAGCTTTTTAGGATTCATTTCACCATCATAAATAGGTAATTCAAATTTTACATCAAGATTCAAAAGAGATGTTTTCTTAGGTTTCTTTTCTATTTCAGATTCTACACTGGAAGAAGAAGAAAATGATGATGATGATGGAGATGACGGAGGTGAAGGTGGTTTATCAACCTTTCCTTTACCGTTTTCCTTCTTCGATGTCTTTGAAGAAGAAGCTGCATCTCTTGCCTTCTTGTCTTTGTAGATTTCTCCCAACATCTGATGCATAGTCAAGAATGCTTGCTAAAACTGTTCATCACTCATATTAGTTTCATTATTTTCACCTGCATCAGATCCTGTCATGGTCGATTTATGAACGACTCATCACTTTCCAATCTCTGGATAAATATGCTCAAGGATTCCTTCTCCACGTTGAAACTTTGACCTAATTAACATTCAATGGAAAATTCTACAAATGAAACCTACTATGATACCAAATTATATGATCTGAAATGATCATAAGTTAAAACTGATGTAGAATTGATTCACCATTAATGAATAGAATGTTAACTGAAAGTGCTGAAATCTGTGAAAACTGCTCGAGAAGAAGACTTTAAGATATATGAGAAAACATAATTAATATTCAAAATAGAAATGAAAATAACAAAAACACAACGATACTAGACAACAAAGTTGATTACGAAGTTCGTCCTTAATGGACTACGTCTCCAGGTCCGCTTTCAATATGGGCTATCGCTTTATTAGGATTGAAATCAAGGAGGTCGATTACACAACAATTTCACTGAACTGAATGTGCACGCATGCACTTCTAGTCAATGTCACGAGAAATCTCTCTCAACCAACTTTCCAATGCCTATCACGATTCCCAATTCTGACTCTAGATGCTCCAGTTACACTGAAAAAAAAATCGACTATAGCCTCCAGAACCTGCATACAAAATCCAAGAACCACCAATGTCCACTTCAATGAGAAAAACCTATTTTTAAAACCCTCAAAGTACATTCAAACTTCCTAAGGTAGAGTTTAGGAATGAATTAGTTGAAATTTAGAGTTTGTTGGACTCGGTCTTATTATGTTTTTCCACCTTAGGATAACACCATGGTCCTTTAATTAATGTTAAAAAAAAACTGTAACAAAAAACCCATTTATAAAATTTATATTAAATCAGAACTGTAAATGGTTTACTGACTGCTCGGAGGAGGGCAACTGTTACATGTGACTAGCCGCAGGCTGCCACCTTTGCGCTTATCCCCGACTGTTACAGTTATGGTGCAGTGATCCTGGCAGTTCTAGCTAAGAGTTGTTTACATGATTATACGGTTAGGGTTGAGGTCAGATGAACTCTGCCTGGTTATCGTTTTTTGATGGTCTACGGTGACTCCGCCTGATTCCCATTCCGCTGTTCACATGACTGCTAGCCCCACGTGGTTTCCAAGCCGGTGGTTAACATAACCCCGACAGTTATCTGACCTCTGTTCACATGATTACTACTAAGGTTGACTCCATACTCGGTGTGGTTAATGTTAACTCTACCGGTCTTGGTCACATGTAGATGCTCTGACACGGTCTACCTCCATGGTTATGACTGTTATAACAATTTACAATGTTTTGTATTGTATTTAATACAATCGAGAGGGTAATGAACTTAGGTTTATGGTATTTTAGTGTGGTTTAGGTTTAGTTTAGGGTTTATATACAATGCAATGTAGTTAGATATAGGTGAATGGGTTTAGGTGTATGGTTTTAGCATAGGTTTATAATGTATTTACCATAGATTTGGATTAAGGCCTGACACTTAGGTTTAGGTTTTCCTCCATATATTTTAGAGCTAGGGTTTAGTCAAGGTTCTAGCCTTACATAAAAAACCTTTTACATCAATTTATCACAAAGTGACATTTGCGACATTCGTCACATGATGACGACAACCAAACCCTGCAATATGGAGGACAAACCCACGTCGACACCAAATCTTCTGAGACGAACGACATTCACATATCGATGACCAAATCCTAGCGGAACTGACGAAAACCACATGTCGACAACCAGGTACAAAACCATATCATCATGAAAACCATTAACATCACCTAATCAACCTGAACCATAAACAAGACTGTCAAAACTAAACGACACTGGACTGAATTGCCGACGACGACATTGAACTTGTGTAACTGATCTGACGAGATCCACCTGGATCACTAACCATCTGTGATAATAACATATTTAGGCTAGGGATGTTTAGGCTATCAATATTCTTTACCTGACTTTCTATCTCGTGTCATCTATGTCATGTATTGGAAGCATGTTACACATTGCAACAAGTCAAGTTTGTTTTTGTAATTCACCCTCCAAGACCTTGTCACTAGCCCTCGTTCTTGTCGACCTACAATAAAAGGATAATTCTAGAGAGATGAAGTTGACCTACTCCAATGAACATGTAAGCCTAAATGTCAGGGAAAAACCACTATATATAGCACTGCTCGACCTCATTTGGAGCATAACAATTCGACGAAGCAAGTATGAGATAATCAAGTGTGAAAATCATCCTAGAAGGAGCCTTAAAGTCAACAAAGGAATAAGGAAGGATAGCAAAGGATAGTGTCATTATTGTGGATTATTTTTGGGCTAGTCTACCCTCACACATGCGAAGATTGCAGGTCCAAAATTGGCAAAGAAATATTGAAGATTGCAATTACATAAAAGTGATATTGTTTGGGTGAATAACTTCTCTGAAGGAATCCGAGTAAGAGAGAAAAGAGTCTCCCTTAGGAAGGAGACTATAAAATAAGCAAAAATGAACTAGGGTTTCTATCATGAAGAAAAAGGATGGCAAACCTACAAAAAGAGGCTAAAATTCTAAAGCAAGCCAATAAGAGGCAAATGAAGAGCTGCATTGATCTAAGGGTGAAGAGGAGGCTTGTGAATTGGTATTAGAAGGGCTCTAGTGTCAAGGGTCTTTGTCATGGTCTTTTTATTCGTCAATTGAAGGTTCTATAAGAATAATTTCATTTGGGTTTTCCTCTCAAAGAGTGAGAGGTTTTGGCCCTAGTTGACAACCTATATATTGTGTCTCCTGTCTCTTTATTTTTCATGAATTGGTAATTGTCTTGATGAAAATAACACACTAATAACTCAAGAAGAAAATAATCAAGAAGAAAAAAGACACTCACAAGTAATTATCATAGTAGAGAAATCACCTATCTATTGATGCCCTAGATTTATCAACATGGTATCGGAGCTAAGGTAACAAAGTCAAGGAGAGGCACCTAATCAAAGAGACACATATGGATAAAGTATCAAGAAAGGATCAAACTGAGTCAAAGAATATCAAATAAAAATTTCAATATCTATATCATACCAAAACCTTAGATCAAAGAAATCTACTTCAACAAAAGTCTTGGGATCATCATCAAGGAGGAAGCAGAAAGAAAGATGAAAACCCTAGAAGCATTCTTGAGATCATCACTCAACCATCATCTAAGGAGCGGAAGCTTCTTCAAAGACTAAATAGGGCTAGAGCGAAGAACATTGTCATCATCTTCAAAATTGTTTCTAAATAAAGCTCTCTCTCATTAAAACAAAGCTTTAACCTTTGAAGAACTTCATCAAAGTGATCTCTCTACCAAAGGGATGAATGATTACTCTTGTAGAAAGAATCTATCAAGGAGTAGTCTTCTACTATATATATCACTATCAATTTAAAGGAGGAAGCAGTGGAGAAAGAAATATCTACTTAAGTAAGTATATTTATGACTTCATCTGAATCTATTAGAATGTATTTTTGCAAGGAGAGCAAAAAATTAGTTGGGGCTTCAAATTTCCTTACATTGAAGAAAATAACATATTTAAATATTATTGAGAATGAAGTCATGGAATATATCAAGGGGTCAATAACCCAGTCTCCTAAATAATATTCTCAAGCGATTTATATATAAATTAAAGGAGAAGTGAGGGCCCAATGGATTCTCATAGAATCCATCAAGGACTCCCTCATCCCATGTATATCAAAATTAAACACTTCAAAAGAAATATCTGACAAATTGGTAGAGTTGTTTTCCGTAAGTATTGCAGGAGAAGGTATCTCTCTAAGGAAATAAATATACAAATTGAATATTTCAAAGGAAGAAGGAATAGCCTCATATTTCATGAGGATTTCAGAAATAAAAGGTCAAATTCAAGGTATAGGTGAAATAATGTCTGACAGAGAAATGACCACTGTAGTATTAAATGCACTACTAGAGGAATGGGGCAACTTCACTTCAAGAATTTATGGGAAGAAAGAAGCCACTCCTTTCCAGGATCTATGGTCATTATGTAAGATTGAAGAAACCAGGCTCAAGAAAAAACTAACGTAGGATCAAATGAACAAAATCAAGCATATGATGCTATGAAAAAGAGAAAAGGAAAATTTGGTAAATTTGGTCCTCAGAAACAAAAGAAGAACATGGCTAAGATTCAATGATATGGATGTCAAGAATATGGGCACTATTGAAGATATTTACCTGAAATTAAAAGTACAATAACAAGAGAAATAAGGAAGGAGCTCATATTACCAAAGAAGTGGAAGAACATGAGACAAAGAAGCTTAAGGAGGAGGAAGTGAGAGATATGTACTATGACTAAGATAATCTCCTCCACCAAAAGTACTATTCAGTTGTGTCAATTATATCTATCTAGATAGGAAGCATTGTAAATAATACATAATGCATCCTATTAGAAAATGGCCTCATAGTAGAAGCATTAGAAGTAAGAGCTCATGGCATCACTATAGGTAACATAAAGGATGTATAGAATACAATCTATGGCAGTCAATTATGAAGGATATATCTCTTGGAAACCTCATTGAAAGCTCAAGTGACACTTATGGAAAAAGGAAGAAGTCATATAGGACAAGGCTTACCATACATTAGTCAAAAGGTAACTTCTACAGGATAAGATATGTACGATCCTCAAGATTCTTTGATGAAATCTTCAATGTAAGGTTCACTAATCATGAGGGGAAGAAAGTGTTTCATTAAGAGTTCCAAACTTGTGGAATTCGTGGGATGATGGTATGATGACATAAGTAAATCAAATCAAGGGATTGGATCTCCTTCATTCAAAGGAAGTTGTTGCAGGAAGTCTAGATGACCCAAAGGAAAAATGAGGTATGTATGTTACATTTGATATAGTGGAAGTCATGTCATATGGTTGAAAATATCATGAACCAATGATCTATATTAAGAGCATGATCAAAAGAAAGGATCTCGTCCATAAAAGGGATGTAGGAATGCATGGGTCACATATTCACCAGATGAAATGAACATAATATGTCCTCATACGAAGTATGAGGTGGTTGACTACAATTGAAGAACTCTGATTGGAATCTCATGGGATGAAGTGTGAAGAAAGGAAGGAAGAGATCATGGAATATGCAATAATGGTAATGGAGATCAACATCCCAAAGACAAAGAATATTTGACTATGATATATACCAAAAAGATATGAACACTCTGATGGAAGTATGGAAAATATGGAGACCCTTGACAATACATATATTTAAGAGACGTGTCAACATGTATGCAAGACTCTGATGCTTACAGAAATATGTCATGATGACAGACCATCACAAAGGTATTTTTTATTTAAGTGTTTATTTCTTATTTTTGAACAAGTATTTGGATGGGCTTATGCAAGACTACCATAGGAAGAACAATGGATGTCTTCCCCAAGGACCATGTAGAAGGATGTAAGATCCTTCCGAAGAACATAGCATGAAGAAGGTAGCATGACATGAAGAAATGCCAAGTGTAGACTGATGAATCACTTTTTGATGAAAGGAATGATGACATGACTAACTCATGGATGAAAGTGATGGATGGTCTGTGTCCTATGAAGAATTCCTAAAATATGAAGAATCCATAATAAAGAAGGAATACATGACATCAAAGGAAGGATGTCTTCAAGAAGCTGGTTATCTATTCATCTCCACCTAAGGAGATATTGTAGGTCCCTAATTAAGAGGGAGCATGGAAAAAGTTTCTTACTTGGAAGAAAATTGAAAAATTCCTAAGCCAAGAGGGAGCTTAGGTACATTCCTTCTGTAGGAAAGAGTAAATTCCTTTATTGGAATAGATATACACTCCCTAAATTGAGAGGGAGAGATAGAAAAATAATTTTGGTCTTCACTTGGGAAGATAGAATGGAGGATTGGGTAATCATTTGACATTTGATGCTCTTTGAGGATGAGATAGGGAATCCAAGAAAAGAGTAGTCATAGAGGACCAATATTCTTTGACGATTGGGAATCCAAGATAAGAATAGTCTTGATGGAACACACCCTGAGAACCTGGGTAGGGTATATTCCAGGAGAGACAATAATGAGAGTGTCTATAAATCATTGGTCTCACCAACATTGAGATTAGATCTTTTGGAGAGATAGAATTGTTTGTCAAGGCCTTGCTATGTGACAACGCTGATTGATATGATGATAGACATATCTGTTACCAATCTGATTCTTCTTATGAGAAATTCTTGAGATTGAGAATGACCAAGTACCATTATGAATACCTCCTTAGTTAAGAGGGAGTGTTGAAAAGTGTAACTAGGTTCGGTCTTCATTATGACATGTAATTGTGATTTTATGTAAAAGATGTAAAGAAGAAAAATAAAATTATCATAATGCTTGCATCATGGGTTTCATGAGGAAGACATTTTATAGTTTAGGCTCCCATTGTGAGCCATTAGGGATTTTTTCATCTAGTCATAAGAGTATAAATTGTCATTGTCATGTATTGAAGGCATTCCACACATTGCAAGAAGTCAAATTTGATTTTGTAATTCACCCTCCAAGACCTTGTCACTTTCCCTCACTCTAGTCAACCTACAATAAAAGGATAATTCTAGAGAGATGAAGTTGGCCTACACCAGTGAACATGTCAGTCTAACTATCATGGAAAAACAACTATATATAGCACTACTCAACCTCATTTGGAGCATAACAATTCAGTGAAGCAAGTTTGAGATAATCAAGTGTGAAAATCATCCTAGAAGGAGCCTTAAATTCAACAAAGGAAGAAGGAAGGTTAGTGAAGGATAGTGTCATCATTGTGGAATATTTTTGGTCTAGTCTACCCTCACACATGCAAAGATTGCAGGTCCAAAATTGGAAAATAAATATTGAATATTGCAGTCACATAAAAGTGATCTTGTTTGGGTGAAGAAATTTGATGAAGGAAGCCGAGTAAGAGAGAAAAGAGTTTCCTTCAAGGAGGAGAATATACAAGAAGAAAAATTGATCTAGAGTTTCAATCTTGAAGCAAAAGGATTGAAAACCTACAAGAAAAGGCTGTAATTTTGAAGGAAGACGAGAAGAGGAAGAGGAAGAGTTGTGTTGATATAAGGGTGAAGAGGAGGCTTGTGACTTGGTCTTGGAAGGGCTCTAGTGTCAAGGGGCTTTTTCATGGTCTTGGTATTCGTCAGTTGAATGTTCTATACAAAAAAATTCGTTTAGGTTTTCCTTCTCAAAGAGTGAGAGTTTTGGAACCTGCCTGACAAACCCTATATACGTTTTTCCTGTCTCTTATTTTGTTTCATGTGATCGGTAATCTGTATTGATAAAAGAAAACTCTATATAACTCAAGAAGGAAATATCATAATCAAGAAGAAAAAATACACCTCACAAGATTACACTAGTAGAGAAAAATTACCTAGATTTCAACACAAGAAATGGTTTACATGTCTTCAATCTTGAAACTTTTTCAACGCATATCTCATAGATAATTTCTCTTAAGAAATGAATATGCCTCCTGAATTTTGTAGGATTTTGGTAGCCCTAGGTAAAGGTAAAGTTCTCCATCATTGAACATATCAAACATTCAAAGTTGATCTCTTCAACAAACCCATTTTAACTAGATGGTCTTTATTACTACCAACATAATATCACCACATCCACAACAAAATTAGTAGTTTCTTCCTTCATCAACCTTTATGTACCAATTACTATCAACTCATCCTCTCTTGAAACCCTCTTTTTGAAGGTACCTATCCATCCCAGAGTACCATGCCCATGGTGCTTGTTTAAGTCCATATATTGCCTTATTTAACTTGAAAACATAGTTAGGATTATTTGAGAATAAAAAACCTTTAGGTTGTTCCATATGGACTTCTTCCTCTAATTCTCCGTTTAGAAAAGAAAAATTTACATTCATTTGGTATACTTTGAAATCATTATAGCAAGCAAAGGCCAAAGACATCCCGATTGTCTCCAATTTTGCAATCGGTGCAAAAGTTTATTCATGGTCAAGACCTTATATTTGTAAGTAACCCTTGCACACTAGTCTAGCTTTGTTTCTAACAATTTGACCTTGTTCATTCATCTTGATTTTGAATACCCATTTTATGCCAATGACATTCTTTCTAGCTGGTCTTAGTGTCAGTTCCCAAGTCTTGTTCTTTTCAATTTGGTCTAACTCCTCGTTCATAACATCTATCCCATTTTTGTCTTTACTTTCTTAATCAAAGTTCTTTGGTTCAATCTGTGACATCATAACAATATGAAATTGGTCTGATTTCCTTGCAAGTTGCCTCATTTGCAGCCCTTCACTTTTATCTCTAATAATTTGAATTCCAGGATGATTCTTTTGTGTATATCTTGAGGGACCTTTTGAATGAGTCCTTGTATTTTCTAATTCTTCATCTTGTACTTAATTTTATTTACTGTCAAGTTGATGATGGTATGGAGGATTGATAAAACCTATGCTCTTGTTCTTATTAGGTAACTCTTCATCAAAATTTACACCTATGCGTTCCACAATATTATGTAGTCTTTTATTATAGCACATGCATCCCTTACTTTTCATCAAAATTTCCTAGATTTTCATCATTATTTTTGATATAGCATTTACTCTCGAATAATTTAAAATGTTTGATTGAAGCTGACTTATCGTGACACAGTTCATAAGGTGTCTTATCATAGTTTGGTCTAAGATGTGCCTTATTGAGAATATGTACTACTATATGTACCACTTCTACCCAATAGGTTTGAGCTATGTTTCTTTCTCACATCATGGCTCTAGCCATTTGCTGAACATATATGTTTTGTCTCTCGACAAATCCATTTTGTTGAGGTGTGTTTGCAATAGTATACTATCATTTTATGCCAGTTTCATCACAAAAGTATACAAACTCATCTGAAGTAAATTACCCTCCTCTGTATGACCTTATGCACTTTATCTTGCACCTTGTTTGATTTTCTGCTATTGCATTGAATATTTTGAACTTTTCAAATGCTTTTGAATTATTTCTAAGAAATTCCATCCGTGTTAATCTAGAATAGTCTTACTAAGCTTGATGATCTGATGAAAATTAAGATGCCCCAATAACCTATGCCATAGCCAAGATTCATATTTTTTATTGATGTAACATTCTTAATTCTCTTCCTTCAAAATGTATACATTATTCTATGTTTAAACTCCTTTAGCCAGAATCTTCCCAATAGTTGTTGACCTGATTTCATAGTCTATAACTCTGTAGAGAAAATCACAACCTTTGTCACACATCTGACTTACACTCAACAAATTATGTTTTAGACCATCTACAAACAATACATCCTGAGCCTTTCTTCTTCCACTATTCAAACTAATTGTGCCCTTTCCTCTAATTCTTCTCTCTTGATCATTTCCAAAGGAGACATTTCTAACTTTATTTTAATCTAGGGACACAAACATGCTTTTATAAACTGTCATATGTCTAGAGCATCCACTGTCCGCGTACCATTTACTATTTTGATCTTGAGCATATCGAACTAGGTCACACTTATCAAATTTCTTCTCTTCCTTCTTCTTTATCCATTGCATGCATTCTTCCATTCTACAATTGTTCTAAGATGGTAATCTATTGTCTTAAAGTATACATTCATATGATTTGTGCCCAAAGTTAAGACAATAGAAACATTAAGTAATATTAGGAAGAGGAGCAAATGCATTCTTTTCTAGATTCATGTTTGTTTTGATGTTTGTGAATCTCTTATCAGCCTCACTTCTCTTCGAATTCCCCAGATCATTTCCGCTGACATAAGCTCTACAATCTATGGATTTAGGTCCAAAATGTTTACAGCAGGAACAATACCCATAGAAAAAATTCTTGTACCTAGTAGTGGATGTCATTTGAGGATATAACCCTCTTGGCATTTGATAATCTTGTATGCTGAAGAAGTATGGTCTCTGATAGTTTGTTTTTTGATTTTCCATTCCTTTTTTCTTCTACACTTTTCCGGTAGTGTTTCCTTGCAGCTGTTGATTTAACATTGGAGTGTTTCTCAAACTTTTGTCCTCATATTGATGTGAACTATCATTGTCTCCCTTGACAACTTTTACAAAAGTAATTGTCTTTTTGTCCTCTGCCTTGGATTCACTGGATTCTTCTTCATAGCCTAACCCAATCTTCATGAGTGGAGACCTTTGAGTGTTTAATATCATATCTAGTTTCTCAGATCCTTTTATATGTTGAATATTCATGTTTAAATTAGTTTGTGACTTTTCTAGCCTCCTTTTCAGATTTACCACCTCTTCTTCCAATATTTCACACTCTTGGTTTTTCTCCTTTATTTGTTGCATCAGAATGTCTTCCACATTCTTTTCTTCTTCAAGTTCTACTTTCAACTTGATAATTTATTCTAAACTCGATTATTCTTTTACATATTTCAATAAGATTTATTTATGCTTTATATTCTTTTTTTTTAAGCCTATCTATTTCAATTAGTGCATAGATCAACTCCCCCTCAAGATCTACCTCATCTTCCTCTTCTTCTTCATATTCCTCACAATATTGTTCAAGTTATTCCACAACCGTCAACATGAATTCACTATTCTGTATTCACCAGAGGATTCATTGGAATTTTTAGATACATTGCTATCTCCTTGAACATAAAAACTTTTCCTTTTAAACTTTTTCTCTTTATGCACCTTATTGGACATATTCTTTTCTTTCCATTTAGGATAATTTTCTTCTTTGTTATAAGGACATTTTGAGGCATAATTCCCCACTATTCCACGATTAAAACACTTAAATGGAAGGTTTCCTTTGTACTAACTTGTACCTTTCTTTAGTCTTCTGACAAATTTTGCTTCTTCTTCATTATAACCTGAGCATGGACATTCCTTTTCTTCTATAGTCTCGTATGCCTTGAAATATGCATCTCTGCTGACTGACTTCCCTTTTGGAATTCTCATCTCATATGCTGTTAAGGAACCATGTAGTTGATCCCTATACAAAGTATGGAAGTTTTTTGTCTCTTCTATAACTGAAACTTTAGGATTGAACTTAGAAGGTAATGACCTCAACATTTTTTGAACTATTACACTTTCTTTGATTGTTTCTCCTAGACTCATCATGACATTTACAACTCATCAACCCTTAAAAAGAACATAGCAATATCTTCATCTTCATTCATTTTCAAGGTTTCAAACTACGTTCTATATGCTTGTAATTTTTCCATCTTTACCTTTTTATCTCCTTCATGAGTACATTCCAATTTAACTCATATATATTTAGCTATCTTATAATGCATTTTTTTAATAAATTGATAAGCACATAATTCAATTAGAAGTGCATTCATAGATTTTGCATTAGCTGTAAAATCCAATCTACATATTTATCACTAGTAGTTTCCTTTGGTTCTCCATACCCTACCATCACAACAACCCATACTTCTACTCCAAGAGATGTTAAATATGTGTTTATTCTCACTTTCCAAAAGGCATCGTTTGTACCGGTAAACAGGGGGGATTTATTTGTTAATAATCCTTCCTCACTCGCCATTCTACTAACTTAGGACCTCCTTGCAGTTGTTAGACTAATACTGAAGGAACCTAGCTCTGATACCAATTGATATTTATTATTTGGAAATTACCTTGGGGGGGGGGGGGTGGGGTGAATCAGTAATTTTAAAATTATATTTTTTTTCTCAACATAATTTCTTATTATGCAGTTAATGAATTATATATATGCTCAATTATTACTAGTTTCCTTTTTCAGTTACCAGAGAAAAATATTTGCACGTCTACTTATTCAAAATTGAAGAGCATTCACATAATATTCAAGACACAACATATGAAGAAACCAAATATAAGTGGAAACCCATAAGGGATAAAACCAAAAATATTTTGGCTGAAATTGATGTGAAGGCAAGCTCCTACTTCCCCATTACATCATATTTTTGTAGGCTCCAACTTACAAGAGGCTCCTACCTCGAAGGAAGCTCCAACTCCCACAAAATTTTTTGTAGGATATAACTCACATGAGGCTCCTACCTCAAAAAGCCACAACCTGTTCTTTATCAAGCTACAACTTGAAAAAATAATGTAATCTCCCAATCACAATACAAATTCAAGTGGTCTGGTTACCTGATATTAATTTATGCTCTCAAGTCTGCAACACATCTTCTCTGCTTCTCTTCTTCAATTTTGTTTCTCTTCTACTACTTCTCATGAAACCTCTCATACAAATTGCTTAACACCAAAATTTCCTTTTCACATACAACAATGTATATTTTATAAGCATAACTTATTGGATGTTTGTATTCTCTGCAAGAATATGAAATGAAGCATTGTCTCTTGGTCTTCTAACAACTGTTCATAACCCATCTCTTCATTTTCAAGTATGAAAAATTGAAAAGTTTGTAATATAAAAAAGCACTGAAATAATATAGTTCAATAATAATGATTGCAAGAGACAAATATTTGAAAATTTCTCAGGTTTGTATTAGCTGCATATTTCAAATTTGTACCATTTTGTTCAATTTAAGTATACATTTTCAGCTTATGTCCCAATATATCATGCGCCTTTTCTTACTTTGAATGCAAGCCATATTTGTATCTAATCAATATATTTGATAATCAACCTTCACAATGAGAATCAAGATTAGCAATGATCAACCTTTTCACTTCACATCACTTTTATCCTTTTTCATTCAAGAAAAATTTCAATAATGAAATTCAACATAAATTATCATCAATGTGATCAATGACATGCACTTCTCTTATTGATGCAACTATTCAGACAGTCAAAGAGGTTGGTATTCCCAATGTCCCATTCACAGATGAATCCACCAGGGTAGAGGACTTCATTATTGAAGTGAAAAAACATAGAGTGGGTTTTCAGAAACAAATTAAGTAGTTGGGAAAGGTGGACCTTGAGGCTATCTCTCACTTCTTGGTCAAACCACAAAGGTATTTTTTGATGACCAAGCCAAGCAAAATACTTCCAAAATTTTTGCAAGAATTGCTAGCCTTAGAAAATTGAGTGTTTGAAAGCAAAATCAATATATGTATTGATCCACTCAGACTAATTTCTCACATTCTAAAGGTCCACTCATAATAGAAATTACACATGGGATATTCTAGATCAGTTTCAGCGAAAGAGTGATTTACCTACTCTAATCATAGTTTCAATTGACTTATCTTCCATTTTTCTATTTTATGTTCCCAAATCATTTTGGTTGTAGCAAAATTATATGCCATCTTTTTTTAGTTATTTTGTAATATTATTTAAAGTGATCCCTAGGAACTTGTTTAGTAGATTTTCAAAGAAATAGGGTTTTTCACTATTGTAAAGCTTTATTTTGAAGAAACACAAAGAGATACCAATGATTCCAACTTTATCATTTCTTGGAACGAATGTAGTACAGTTTCCTTGTTTTTTTTTTGGCATTACCTAAATCTCATTTATTTTGCTTAGTTGATTAATGTTTTCATATCTATACAGTTAGTTTTTTAACTATTTTTATCCAATAATCTAACGATGATCCCTATACTTGTTTAAGTAAGATTGGTATGTATGAATATTGTAATTGTATTTTGAGTTCCATTTAACTGATTATTAGTCTACACATCATCTACAATTAGATTAAAGTATTTTTGTAGATTGATGATCTATATCTCAATTTATTTCAAATTCAACTCATTCATACATCATAGTAGATAGATCACTTATATTTAAAATATATATCTTTATCTACTTTTTCCATACTCACTAACATTACTTCATTACATTCATCACTCATTATCTTAATCTCCTATAATTTATCCTTTTCAATAGCAAATTCTTTAGGTGGAAACTAGGCCCACCTACCAGTGAGGATCACCATACCAAATGATTACATGTTTTTTCGGGACCTTGATGGGGAAATTTATCCTCTTGTTGGCTTGGTTTATTCCAAGCATAAATAGGACCCTTATGGTGGAGAAATTATTTCCTTACCAATTGAGTTCTAACTATATAGTTATGTACACTAGTTTACATGAATAATTTTGGTGATACACTTACCCAATTTGATATGATTTATAAATACATATTGTTTATAAAAATAATGTTGGGTGTTATTATTTAGAGAGGGACTTCAACGCATGTTTATACCTTAGAATAGTTTTAGGTGGAACTCATTCATAAAACCCATTAAGGGCTGAGCTCTAGAATTGGATATTTCTTGTTTTTAATGGCATAATAAGCTTAAGTTCAAATTCCATCTTGAAAGGCACACATAATGTAATTTCGTTAAGGAGTTATAAAAGTAAATTAAATCATAGGGCCTTGGGACCCTTAGCTCTAGGCTTGTCTATGAATATTACAAAGGCTTAAACCCTTGGAAATACAATTATTATTCTTAAGTGAAATCTTCTTTGAATGAACTTAGTTTCTTATTTCCATCCCTAAGTAGGTGTAGTTTCCAAGGATTAGTACCCATTTTGACACCTTGTAAAAGTCTAATGGAAACCTTATAAGAGTGATTTTCCTTTAGGGAAAAAAAAGGAAAATTGAAGGGATTTTTGGAGTTTTTAATATTGAAATTGGTGTTTTTGAACATATTGCATGAAATTATTTCTCATAAGTATAACATATTTCACACAAAAAATAAATTCACGTGGTCTGATGACATTGGTGATAAGATTGATGTGATATCCTTTATCGCAACCAAGGAAATTTTTGAGGTTACATTGTCTTGTAGCACACAATTGTTTGACACAATATCTCATAGGCCCAAACATCTTCCAACATGTGATATGAGGGTAAATGTGAGTGTAAACACCACAAAGAGGATATTTTGTGAGAGTGCAATCTATCACATCAATTTTTTTTAACTTGGATATGTCACATCCTCGATTTTTAACAATTTAATGAAGACAAAGGAGGAGGTTGAGAAGTTGGCCCTCGACATATTAGGATAAAATTTTGGTTGGCATGGTCTACCAAACCTAAACATTTTTTTAGCAATACATGGTGCATTAATGAAACTTTTAGAGATGCTCCTAGAAGAATGATGTTAGGATATTCCGACACATAGGAAATAATTAAGTATAACTTGGTCTAGTGTATAGTTAGGTAAAGTGTGTTTCTTTAGTATGTACTTTTTGTAACTTACAATC
>APFE030676747.1:0-71973 GCA_000404065.3 Pinus taeda | reverse complement strand
AAATCCTTGGATGGTTGAGAGTTGAGAGAACGTTTTTCGTTATTATTTCGAATGTTCCATGCCGTGTGCAGCAGTTAGTTACTTCCTTTCATAGATTGAAACTAGTGTTCCAATCTACTCATTCATAGATTGATACCAATGTTCCAATCTGTTATGTTTTCTATAAACACGATCCGAGCCCCATCGTCGATGGATTGATTGTTTGTCGTTTCCAACTAATTACAATTTAGAGTTAAAAATTAGAAGGTTGTCTTCAATATTACTTCGTACACTTCTCACTCAACTGTAGTCAACTTGGTCAGCTCTCTTGCCTGGGAGACATGAGTTCAATCCCAGCAATGCTGCAATTTTCTTTATTCGTACACTGTAAACCAAAAAGTTTCACAGCAAGGCAAACGTTTCTTGTTTGTTTGCATTCTTCTAGTAAACTGTTGGATCGTCATGATATGTTTTCCGATGCAGTGTTTGTGCTCCTAATCCTTTTCAAGGAAAGGAAAAAACATGATATTTCTAATTCCTATTTGAAATAGAAATTTGTATATATAAATTGTATATTAGTGTTTGAAATAGGAATTTGAATATCGATTGTATATTTACTATTTTAAATCGAAATTTGAACATACATAGATTGTATATTTACTGTTTTAAATCGAAATTTGAACATACATTGCGAATGCGCTGAGCATTGAGAAAAAGTTGTGTCAATGTCAAAGCCTAACCCAAAAAGTGCTAGGGCTATAATTCTGCTTGTTGTTCTTCCTCCAGAAAGCCCAATTACTTCACACATCAAATGGATTTTTCCCTATAGGCTCTTCTAACAAAAATTTGGATCCTGATCTTCCCCATGGAAAAACCAAAAATGAAACAGCACGGATTTATCAGCATTTGTCCTGCAATTTTAGGCCGATTGTTGTGGCTAGTCTCCTCATTGGGTGTTAATATGATACCCTGCCCCCTACCTCCTCCCCGCCCCATCCCTATGTGGTAAAACCACACCTGTTGAAACAGATAAAGCTTGCTCAAGATGCTCATCAGCGGAAAGATTGAACTCTACATATGCATGTTGAAATTTTCATTTAGTTGCTTGATCCTTTCCGAGAAGATTGGGGAAAGGATCTAATTCTGGAGATTTACACTCTGCTATTGATCGAGTCAACTATCTTGGAATCTTCCAAAATTTGAATTATGTAGACCCCTTTTCCAGTTGCCAGACTTATCCACAACCACAGAGAATTTAGTTTTTCCTAGTTATGTGTGCCCTCTCCCAATGCTTCTTTGAAACAATTTGTTTTTGGCTTCCTCCGAATATAAGACTCCTCTTGTGTCCTGCCCCAACTTACAGTGTCTTGCTCCCTTTTATTTTGTTTATTAACATGTCTTGCTCCCTTTTATTTTGTTTGTTTCTCAATCCTTCTATGTAGATACATAGATTTTTGCTGACAAAACATGTGAATTATATTCTGCTTGTAGATTTCTCATTGTTTGGTGCAGGCCTTGAGTAGACATTTTTCCATTCTTGAACCTCCAATGGCACTCACAACTATGTTGTGGAGCATGTAGCCAACAAAGAGAGATTGGAAACTATGATTACTGGCATATGTTGTGGTTGATTTTCTCATCTATATTTGACTGGGAATGGCCAAATCCTATTACTGTACGTGGATCCTATATTTTCCTGGGAATGGCCTAATCCTATTACTATACGTGGAGCCTATATTTGCCTGGGAATGGCCAAATCCTATTACTATACTTGGAGCTTGCACTATGGTTTGAATGTGATCAACCCACATGCAACAGACTGATCGTGCCATCATGGGTGGTCAATGTTCAACATTTGGGTCTGTATTGCATGTGCATACATATATATATATAGCACGGAGAATAAGCTTTGTGATTGTGATTGTGGTTATGTTATGTAACCTTCTGCTAGTTTCAAGGTAAATACTTTGTTGGGAGAAAACATGTAGTGAAGGTAAAATAGCCAATTTATGCTCTCCCTAATAACAGGGACCCTTGTTAGGTCAATTTGATTCGGTTCAAGTCAAGGTCTGTTCACTCACGTTCTACTAGTTTCCAGGTATATACTTTGTCGGGAGAAAACATGTAGTGAAGGCAAAATAGCCAATTTATGCTCTCTAATAACAGGGACCCCTGTTAGGTCAATTTGATTGGGTTCAAGTCAAGGTATGTTCACTCAGGGATTTCATCTTACCATTCACTATAGGGCTGGCTAATTGTCTTTCATCTTTTTGTGCCCTTGCATCAATATTCACACGAATAAAGGTAGCAGTGTACCATAAACTCAAAGCATGCCTAACACTGTTCTGCTTAGCTAAACAATGCACTACAAGTAGGTGAACCCTGACTACAACATCTAAAATTGTAGCTAAAGCATTGATCTCAGTTATTTTGGATGCAATCACAGCTTTATACTCATCTCTGGTGAGGATAGGAAGACTTGACAAGAGTAAATACGAAAATATAACTGTCCATCAATTCCCAGATTGATATGCGATGGTTTGCCTTTTTGATATGATCTTTCTAGTGTATGCATGTAATAACTCCACAGAGCTGGTGTATGCATGCAATAACTCCACAGAGTTTGGGTGCAGGATCATTTCTTGGCAAAGGCCACCTTCCCACCTCCCCCTGCTTTGTCTCATTGTAATGCAATTTATATGCAAGGAGACTTCAAATTTTCCAACCGCAATGTGAGTGCATAATGTTCTAATTAAAAACAAAAAGAGAAAAGAAATCTCGTTGTCCTCCAGAAATACGGTCATGTAAATAAAACTAAAATGAAAAGTGTTGGAGCAATGCTCGATGTCTTTGAAATCAAAGCAAGTCAAAATCATCAATGTTGAACTTGGAAAGAGAAAGGTGATTTTAGAAGAATGGATGACACAGAATTTGTTGGAAAGCTGAAGAAACAGGACAGATGCCCAGTAAAGGAGGGAGACCTAGCAATCATGTCAAGATGGGATTTTTTCAAATGAGGAGCTCAAGAAGAGGGTATAGCTCCCAAAATTCTGGCTAGGAGTGGTATCGTTTTGTTTGTTGGCAGCTAATGATAAAATTCTATCTCAAGTACCAATAAGGAAGGGATGCTTCCAAGAGCTAAGAGCTAAATAGATGCATGGAGGAAAGAGAAGGAAACCTAGATAGTATCCTCCATGATAACAATCACAAAACACTCGCTCAAACAGAGACAGAGATGGACAATATTATGTCAAGAGAAACACAACATGCGAGTAGAGTTCCATATGCTGAAACCATAAGCTCGGGAGCCTGTGTAGATCACGTGGGGATACTAAGGCATACATCTTAAATATCTCCTCGTCATCGACTTAACGCATTAGACCACTCATTGTGCCTCGCTTTGTATTTCCTTCTCCAATGATGATTAATTTGATCAAGGGGTTTCCATGCCTCTCAAATTCTCTCAAGTGCCATGATGGATGGACTCCAAGCTCCAATGGTTCATGAAAGATTCTTAATTCCTTAATTGAACCCGGTTGAGTTTAGAGTCCCCTTCCAAGTTTATGCTTGGTGATGCAAATTTATGGACGCTTTAGTTCCTTCTTGGCGGGTTAGCTTATATTCCCTATAGCGGCAGAGGATGGTTCTTCCATGTGTTTTCTAATTACAAACCCAAAACCTGCATTTCCAGGGAAACCCCTCAAAGAACCCATGAAGATGGATTTTAGAATGGAGACTTTTGCAACCGGACATACTTTCACTGGAATTTTGGGATTTACAGCATGAAATGTAAGTTTTTGATTCCAGAGAAACACTTCACTTATCATCAAGGCTAACGGTGGAAGAGTAAACAACATTGTCACAGATATTTGGCTCAGCGATATTACCTGCATTGGAAACCAAAAATCCAATATCAAATTGATTTTTTTCATCTTGAAAGAGAGGGAAAAGACCAAAGCTCCAAATTTTCATGTCTATGTTCCCACCCAGTTTGGATGATGTTCAAAGTGCCATTTGCCTTCACCCAAAATGACTTCATCAATCCTGTATTTGTGGAGAAAATGCAGAAACAAGGTAACCATAATTCCTACTTTTAAAAGGAGCCATTGACAACTGTTTGGAACAGTGAATGCGAGTGTGAGTGCCACGGAGACCGAGACCAATGGGCAACTTGTGAGAAAAAAGACTTGGTCATGTTGCAGTTTTCATTGTTGTTTGTGGTTTCGAGTTTCAATTGTTGTAACAGTAACAGCCCTTGGAGGTTGCAAGTAATGCAATTTCCATTACCAGGATAACTAATAAAATGGAAAACCTATTGTGTCTGTTTCTTTAGATTGTTGAGCGCATGCTTCAGTTTGTGTCTGAATTTCCCAATGAACTGTCTATCCATGGCATTGTGGGCAGGGGTGATCTTTGTCCAATCACCCTTGCACCAAATAGAGTCAATATACCTCATAAGCAAGGCATCTAGATCATTACCCCACTCAAAATGGTAACTTCACATTCCTGTCATCAACCATTTTTACGCTTCCTGTCCAAAATATGTGTATTCACAATTGCCAAAAGTTTATCCTTTACACTTAGTTGGCTTATAATACCTGTGTGAGCTTTAAAATATGACATTACTATTTTGCAAATGTGCAATGGGTATATCCCATTGGCTTATAATACTTGTGTGGGCTTCAAAATATGACATTATTATTCTACAAATGTTGCAATGGGTATATCCCATTGGCTTAGAATACCCGTGTGAGCTTCAAAATATGACATTAATATTCTGCAAATGTTGCAATGGGTATATCCCATCCTAAACAGATGGCGCACTATCATCTTCCTTTTGGCCCAAAATGAGTTCAGCAATCCTGTATTTTTGAGCACGCACCCTGAGAATCACCCTATTCTGCCTTTTCGCAACAACAAGAATTTCACTCTGTAAAGCCCAACATCATTTCACTAACAGTGAAAAAATTCACTCTGTAAAGCCCAACATCATCTCACTGACAGTGAAAAAATTCACTCTGTAAAGCCCAACATCATCTCACTAACAGTGAAAAGACACGCGCCCTGCAAACTCCCTGCCAATCCCCCTATTTTGCCTTCTCGCAACAAGCAGCATTCCACACCCTATACAGCCCAACCGCATCTCACTGACAGTGAAAAAAATATCCTTGAATGCCCTAAATACGTTGAAATTGCTGATGGAAATCAATCAAATTTACATTGTAAATGTCGAAATTGCTGATAGGAATCAAAATCAAATTCACACTGCAAACATCGAAATTGCTTATAGAAATCAAAACTCAAATTCACACTGGAAACAACGTTGAAATTGCTGATAGAAATCAATCAAATTCACACTGAAACGTTGAAATTTTTTATGGAAATCAATCAAATTCACACTGGAAAACCATATGACAACTTCAGGGCACAGAGAAAAATCCGCTTCACGGCATACACACATATTTGGATTAAGAGACAACGATCACTGTGCGCGACGGACGAGCCATAGGCAATTGATAATCGAAAGCAAGGAGGATATAAATCCCAAAAGGGAGCTGAGGACTTGATTTAAATTCGGGGCAAAAAGGAACCGAAAGCAACAACGATTTAAGCAAAATTTGTAACTGTTTTGGCCAACGGTTCAAGTTTTTGTAATCGTCTAACATCTAATCGTACGGTGTCCAAGGATGACAGGTAGGCAAAAAGGGGGATGGATTTCAGAGGGAAACGCCTTACAGCGTAATTACTGTGTTTTGTTGGACAAGAATTTTGAAAGTTGTAATGAGGTTTCATTGAAGTTTCCTAAGTTCCGTTTACCATTAATTTTTGTAATTATTTAAAACTTAAATAATTTTAATTTATAAATTTTAATATTAAGAATAAATAAATGTGGAGAATAAGATGTGTACTTTAGGAGTTAGAATTATATAGTATAATTAATATAAAACAAAATAGATAAATTTCAAAAAATAACTATAAGATTTAAAATAAAATTAATTTATAATATTTATTATTTTTGAAAAAATAAAATATAATAAAAAATTCTTGCCCAGCAAGATCTTGCACATGAATAATGTCAAAGCTACCCTTATGCTTTTATGTATGCTTAATAATTCTAACATGAACTTTTTTACGACCTCTCGTAACCATTACCAACATCAAATTTGATGAACTCCTTGATATTGTTTGTCTCTAGGTCAATCATGATTATACCATTGGCTTTGACCAATGGATCTGGGTACCTAATTGTGCATCCATCATAAGTGTTGAGCTAAGGAATACCCTTATCTCCAAATTCTATAGAACAAAACTTGCAAGTTTATACTGTGCATCTTCATCTTTGATTGAATGCAAGTATAAACAAACCTTTGTTTCATAAAGAAGCCTAAAATATTCATTTGTTTTTGCAGTCTACAAGAGATCCATAAACCTTGTAGGGTAACATTTGTCTATCCTCACTTTTATGACTTCATGGTATGTGAGGGAATACTTCAGCCTGTTCCTAAGAAGAACCACAAGAGGAAGGCATTCCCTACCCTTGCATCATTCCTCGTAAGGACTTTTGATATGGAATTAATATTTAAACAGTTAGATTTGCAACCAATGACTATGATCTCTCACAATAATTGAAATTATCAATGACTGTGATCTCTCACGTCAATTCGAATTACAAATATTTCAAATTTCATCTCTAAGGTGATACTAGCGACCACTGCTAGCAGTGTTCTCTCAAACATTGTCTCTATGCAAGGAAAATTTAGGAAAACACACAACCAACTATGGTGATTGTTGAGAAACTGCTACAAAAATTGACGCGGCCCTTTATGTCATATCCAGGCATAATTTAATAGCAACATTTGTCCACTAGCCAATTTCATAGTAGTAGATTACTAATACGTATTGAGTCCTATGTAAAAAAAAAAAGTATATTCATGGTTTATTGAGGTTGCGATGATATAGGTGGTTGTCTTAAGGTTGTAATATTCACTTTCTATCTCATTGTTTGTATGCAAGGAAAATTCATATTGTAAGCATAGGAGTCCAATCATCAAGATCCCAATGTGAGTAGGTATAATTTCTTGTTGCATAGTCTTGGGTATTAATTAAAATTGGATTTTATTTCTCCACCATCTATAATCAATATGTTTTTTACGCTTTAGAATTTTATTATATTTATTTTATCATACCTACTATATTTAGGTTGCATCATGCTACTCCAAATTATTATAAATCATAAGATTTGTTTTTTATTGATTTCAACTCTATCATCAATCTAATTTTGACTATTTATGATATCATTATATCTATTTTATCATTCTTGTTATATGTCCCTTGCAGTATTATGTTATCCTAAATTATTATAAATTATAAGTAATTTCTTACTAATTTCAACTCTCTAACAATCAATATATACATGTAGGATGAGTTACCTTTAAAGTAGAAGAAAAAGTTCATGAAGTTTCACTTATTTCTAATTAATTATGCCATCCTATCAAAGAGTATCATTTTGTTTTCTTATCCGAGTTGGCTCAAACCACATTCCCTAATATGATAGGAACCATAGGGGAAGGAACTGTAAAAGTATTAGTCAAACAATATGACTTATTAATTATGACATAAATTAAAAGTTACAATAGGTTTGTTAGAAATCATAATGTTCAAATGATGATTTTAATAAATCTAATATTGGTGTGCAATATATTTGATAAATTGTAAATTGAAAAATGTTTTGTAGAATATCAAATTCTAGGCCCGACCTCTCTCATATTTAATATTGGTATATCTTCTTGTTTCTCAAACTCTTGTGAAGGTAAAGTTAGTCCTATAGACAAGACACCCACTATCATCTTCTTAGTTTAAGATTTCATGGACCTAAGGTGGGAAGACACATAACAAATATATAATGAAAATGAAAGCACTAAAAATTAATATTGTAGATACCAAAGGTAGCATGACCATAAAAATATTCATGATGAAAGATTATTCAAACCTAAATCAAAATGAATCAAAGCAAAAGAGATAGCCTTGTCATGAAGAGAGAATTTCTTTCTTTCTTTCTTTCTATTTCATATTTTTTATTTGGTATTGTTATTTTATGTAGTGCTCAAGAATCCTATTAAAAAGAACCTATTCTATCCCTTGGATAATACTAGTAATCATAAATCCCTTACATAATATTAGTAACTACAAAGAAGCAAAGATTTCACTCAAAATAACTCACACAATATATTTATTATTATTTGATCATTGCACATGAGGAGAATCCCATGTTATATAAAATGGAGTCCTCATTTCTTATAATGAGTTACAATAAGTGGTCTCAAAACCATGAGTACTAAAACCACTTACACAAACTATGAAGAATATTATAATAATGACAATATCTCCTTCACAATGCCCATGAAAGGGATTTTTTTATAATATAATAATAAAAGTTCCCTTAAAAGGGTTTACATTCAAACCATGGGTGCATTAGGAGCATATTCTTCCTCAAATCAAAAATTCAATATCCATATATGCAACTACAATTAAGGAAAATGCCTTCAACAATTTCTCTCAATATTTGTCGAATTGAACTAAGATGTCCAAGGTAAATAGGTGATGTGGCATGATCAAAAATCAACCCTTATTGCCTAATAGAAAAGTATTGAATGACTTATATAAAAGATAAAAGCCCTTACAAATTAGTTGTTTATTGATTTGAATGTGGGTATAAACTTTTTAAATGTGGCAATTTTTTCAACAAAATAATACATAACATGATGGAAAATATCCATTGATAGGTTAACCTTCGGTATAGTCAAAACTTGATAAACATCACAATATATACCTAATTTCAAGGATTGGTATTCTCATGATAAGTATAAGCTTCATTGAATAGCGAAGGAAGCTCATTAAGCATGGAAGTACTAATTATAGTGAATGAATCTCATTAGGAATGGAATTACTAATAATTATTTTGGTCTTAGGAGTATGGATAGTCATGGGAATAACTATCAAAGGATTAGAGGCCCTATCTTGGGTTGAAAATCACATTAATTTTTTATAATGAAAAATATTTTTCTCATCATCGAAAATCAATGTAGTGTAGCATGTGTTTGAATGCTATTCTTGTGAGGTGGCCAAGGGTGGGATATACGGTAGGAGGTAAATGAGTGAGAGAGGGGTGGCGGGCAAACAGCTAGGGTTACCAGACTTTTTCAGGGGTTGATCTCCATGGAAGGGTGCAAATGAGGGAGCTCCACTCCCTCCTACAAGCAGGTTGTGGCCAATAAAGGTAAGAAACCAATAGAAATGACAGAGGTACTTCAAAAGAAGGGAAAAGGAACATTGAAAAGGAGCTAGATGGTACAAAAACAAGGGATAATAATAGCACAAAGGTTAATGAGGAAGAAGACATGGAACATGGAACAAAAGACAAAGCACAAAGGGACCATGTAAACCCAAAGTTGAGATCACACCCAGAGTAGTATTAAATGATCCTGCTCTACAGGCACATAGGGACCACATGCGGACATATGCTATCATTTGTGAAGTCATGGGATTATGGCCCGCTGAAAAAGCTTTACAAACATGGATTAAATACAACTAGAAACCAAAAGGAAGCATAGACCTACATCTTGGTTCAAAGGGATTCTTCACTGTGGTCTTCACAAATATTGAAGATAAAGACAAAGTGTTTGAAGGAGGGCCCTACTTCTACGCAATAGCAGGCCTCTTTATGCGGCCATGGATCATGAATTTTGTTCCGGAGCGTGAGACTTTTACTTTGGTCCCGATCTAGGTTAGACTCTACTCTCTACCTCTTGATTACTGGTAAAATGAATCATTAGCTGCCATTGGAAATAAATTAGGGCATTTTTTCAAAGCTTCTGAGGCCACCAGAAGGGGAAAATATACCTCCTTTGCAAGAATATGTGTAGAGATGGTTCTCTCTGGATCTCTTCCAGATCAGGTAATCTTGGAAGTTTTTTACGAAGAATGGGGGCAAACAGTAGACTATGAGCATATTCCATTCAGATGCCACAGATGCCATGAGCATGGGCACCTATTTAGAGACTACCCTCTCAATAAAGTAGAGAACAAGAGTAAAGCTAATACAATGAAAGAAACTGAAAGCTTTCACAAAGCGGTACATAGAGGAAAAGGGGGCAAAAGGGGGCCAAAGCAACATCAAAATGAAGGGCAACAGGCCAGTCAGAACAGGTTCCAAGTACTGGAAGAAGATGAAGCGATAACAAAAGCAGATCAGGCTATGGGAGGTAGTCCGGAGGAGAAGGGGAGAGATGAAGACCGTGAACAAACACAGGATATTAATAAACAGAAAGAGACTATGATGAGCGATGTAGAACTGGAGATGGACCAGGAAATGATGCAGAGTGAGATGGAATTGGAGGAGCAAGAGCTACATGAGATTCTTGACAAAGAACACCTAGATCTGGAAGGGTTCTTGAAACAGGGAACCATGGGAGGGGTAAACTCGTTACCTCAAGAAGAGTTCAATAGAGTACAGCAGTTGTTTATATGGAAAACTTAGGCTAATGGGCTGGAGAGGAAAAATAACATTGAAAGGCAGGGTAACGAAGGTGTGAAGACTATGAAAACTACACCAAGATTAGCACCTAGAAACCCAGGAAAGAAAAGAGGTAGGAAAATGCAGAATGAGCTATTGATGGAATATGGAAAGCTAATGATAGATTTAGGTAAGATGAAAGATCTAACCAGCTACTCCTTCACAAATCTTTAATTATGAAGTTCACATATTTGAATATTAGGGGTCTAGATAGTAAAAGAAAACAAAGAATACTTAGTAATAGAATGAAACAAGCAGCTCCATATATGATCTTTATCCAGGAAACTAAATGTTCCATTCAAAAGATAAAACAAATACATAGCAAATGGCTAAATAGATTTGAGTTTCTAGAAGTCAAAGTAGAGAATACAGCAGGAGGCATACTCACTTTGGAACTCCCATAAGATTGGCATAATAGACGCTGAGGCATCTAGGAATTATTTATCAATGGTTATTCAGCCTGTGGGAGATAGGGATACCTATCCGGTCACGAATGTTTATGGCCCTCAAAGAATGGATGATAAACTCAGGTTTCTAGATTCTCTTGTGGATCTTAGAGACAGACATGCAAGCATACCTTGGATCATGGGGGGGACTTCAACATGATCAGATCACTTTCAGAGAAAAAGGGGGAACCAGATCTCTAAGCAAAGACTCTTTAGCATTTCAAACTTTTATAGATAATATGAAGCTAGTTGACACTGATACGAGCAATGATCTATTTACTTGAAACAATAAAAGAGGAGGAGAGTCTCATGTTGCCTCAAAGTTAGACAGATTCATTATCTCAGAGGACCTTATGCTCTTAGACAAGGAGATGATAGTGAGAGTTCTCCCCTTTGGAGGTTTAGGACATTGGTACCCCCAGGGACAGACCTTTCAGATTTGAGAATATCTAGCTTACGCACCCAGATTTCATCAACAATATTGAAAAGTGGTGGTTAGAAGATTTGCAGATTCAAGGTACAAGAATGTTCCTTCTTCACAAAATATTAAAGCACATCAAGCTCAAGCTCAAAGAATGGAACAAGACTAAATTTGGCAATATTTTTGTCGAAAAGAAATCTATTGAAGATAAAATGCAAGAACTCAACCAAGCCCTTATCATGGATGGCTTTGATAAAGTCAAAAGTGATCAAGCAGCCAAACATCATCAAGAATGGGAGAATTTGTGTGAAAAAGGGGAAATATTTTGGAGACAAAAATCTAGAGTTCAATGGCTAAAAGAAGGAGAGAGAAATACTAGATTTTTCCACAGATCCACCATGGCGAATAGAGCTCACAATAGGATCTCGTCGATCAAGGACATGGAAGGGAATCTTCTTAACTCCCATGAGGACATAGAAGTTGTGTTAGTTCAGCACTTTCGAGGTATAGCAAAGGAAACCATTTCAGATAGAGAGCATTTTATCAAGGACTTAACAAGACATATACCTAGGCTAGTGTCTAGAGAGGATAATTTCAACCTTAATAGGCTAGTGACTGAAGAGGAGGTTAGTGAGGTCCTCAACGATATGCAGAATGGAAAAGCGCTAGGCCCTAATGGTTTCAATGTGGATTTCTTTAAAGCTTGTTGAAATATTTTTAAACAAGACATTCTGAATGTAGTGGAAGATTCCAGGATGAACAGAACTATTTTGAAGGTGCTCAATACCTCCTTCATCTCCCTGATCCCTAAACAAGACAATGCTCAAACTCCGTATAGGTTTAGACCCATAGCTCTATGAAATGTGGTATACAAGATAATATCCAAGGTAGTGGCCAATAGACTCAAACCTCTTCTTCCTACACTAGTTTCTGTGGAACAATCAGGTTATGTTGAAGGCAAACAAATTCTCAATAACATCATTCAAGCACACAAGGTGGTGCACTCATTGACTAGCAATAGGAAGGTTGGAATGATCATGCAATTGGACCTAGATAAAGCCTATGATAAGTTGAACTGGATCTACATCAGAAAATTTCTTATTGCTTTTGGGTTTGATCATAATTGATTAGATGGGTCATGGCCTTGGTAACTTCCTCCAGCTTTTCAATATTGGTTAATGGTTCTCCCTCCGAGACTTTTATTCCTTCCAGAGGCCTCAGGCAGGGAGACCTACTCTCTCCCTTTCTCTTCATCCTCGTGATGGAAGGACTTGGTTGGTCTATCAAGCATGCTAAAGAAGTTGGTAAGATTAAGGGCCTACAACTATCTGAGAATGGACAGGCCTTGGCTCATCAACAATTTGTTGATGACACCATGTTACAGGGTATCCCTACGATCAAAGAATCTCTAGAGTATAAACAAATCCTAAATGACTTCACCATGGCTACAGGTATGGAAGTTAATCTCTCCAAATCTAAAAAAAAATTCTTTAACACCAATATTGCTATTTAGAGGAATATCTCCAGAATTCTAGGCTTTCAAAGGGATGTCCAACCTTCAAAATATTTGGGATTTCCTCTAACTGCTAAACCTCTGCACAAGAGCATATGGGAGTCAGTGATTAATAAGATGCAGGATAAAATTAGGAAATGGACCATCATATCTTTAAACTTGGCTAGTAGGTTGGTGCTTACAAAGGTTGTTCTTCAATCAACCCCGGTTTTCATGCTATCAACACTCACAGCACGAAAAGGAGTCTTGCATCAATTTAGAACCATCTAAAGAGACTTTCTTTGGGGAAAGGGGGGGGAAAGAAAGAAATGGGCCTTAGTATCCTAGGAAAAAATCTGTAAACCCAAAAACCATGGGGGTCTTGGATTGGATGATCCGAAGATTCTTAGCAACATTTTAGGGGCTAAACTATGGTAGCGTTGGGTAAAATATCCAAGGGCTCAGTGGGCTAGTATCTAGAAAGAAAAATATGCTAGCTCTTGGAAAAATAATGATCACATAAGGATGTCTGGAAACATAAAGGGCTCATACATCTGGAATAAGGCCTGGGAGAACAGAGGCTTAGTGCAAAAAAAGAGCTTATGGGAAATCAGAGAGGGAGATCTAGCTTTATTTTAGGAGGATAAATGGAAACAAGAACCTATACTGAACATAAGAGAGGGATTTTTAGACCTCAAGAATGAGATAGACACCCAAGGGTCATCTAAGGTAAAATATTTTTGGGATCAGACTAACAGTGCAAGAAAGTGGAGAACGTGGAGGAACATTGATTACAGGGATGACAGCCCCTTGAAAGCAAAAACTGGGGCACTTATGAAAATGTTGGAACAAAGGAAGATTTTAGTGACAGGGGGCAAGACCAACTTAGATGGGGCAACAATAATGAGGGTACTTTTAATCTTAAGGAGGCAAAAATCATCCTCCTTGAGCTGGATTCCCAGGTTCCAGACAGGATTTGGCAGAACCTATGGAGGCATCAAGGTTGGATGAAGATTAAACCCTTCATGTGGTTGGTTCATCATAAGAAAATTTTGACTTGGGATAATATTAGGAAGAGGGGTGTTCTGGGGCCTTCCAGATGCCAGCTCTGTGAAGCCTAAGAGGATACAATGGAACATCTTCTCAATAGTTGCATTTTCACGTCTAGGTTGTGGGACACCTTTGCCACTGTTTTCCAAGAGACTGACAAGGACAAAGGGAGTATCATCAACACCCTAAAAAATTGGAGACAAAGATTTTCTAATTATGAATTTCTTAGCTCAGCTTGGGCTCTTATGCCAAGTTTCATTATTTGGAATGTCTGGAAAGAAAGGAACAAGAGAATATTCAAAAATGAAAAGAGTCCCTGCCAATGTCTGTTTGAGCATATCTTAAAATAGCTTAAGGAGATGGTTGGCATTACAGTGCGAAATCCCCCTACGAATCCACCCTCAAAAGCTAAAATGAGGATTCTCAGTGAGCTGGGTATACAGGGGCCTATTCCTCAAAGCCTGGAAAGCAAGGTAATGAAAATGGATACTAAGAAGGATTTCTGGCATCCTCCCCCTTAAGATTTTCTAAAATACAACATTGATGGGGCTTCAAAAGGCAACCCAGGAACTGCTGGCTTTGCAGGGGCATTAAGAGATGAAGAAGGAAACATTCTTTTCATCTTCCATTGCCATTTAGGAAGAGCCACTAACAACATGACGGAATTAATGGCTCTAGAGCAATGTTTAGATTTTCTGAAGCAGGATAATTGCCAAAATGTGATTATCGAAGCTGATTCTGAGTTAATCATTAACTCGGTCAAGAGAATTAGTTGTGGCACGGTGCTGAAAAAAGTCTCAAAACATTGGAAGCTGATCCAAGTTTTCCAAAGAATTCAGCGTCACCTCTAATGCCTTCGCACAGTAAGTTTTAACCATGTGCGCATAACGGCTAATAAACTAGCAGATATTCTAGCCAATCAAGGAGTGATCTGTACTGAAAGCAGGGTTTCGATTGGTTGGCAAGTGTTTTCTCAGAGTAGACTAAAGGCTCATTGTCACGACCAGGCGGATGAAGATAGGGAGGTGTTTTGAAACAGAGCCATGGAGGAGAGTTCTAGATGACTTGGTTTCATTATGATCTTCTATTTTTTTCATAATCTGGTCTTTGGTGGGATACAGGCTATTGTCGGCCTCAGCAACCCTGGTAAATACAAACTCAGAGACTCTCGGTGGATGCTGCTTGGCTGTCTTAGTTTATCGGATGGTTGATCGGAGGGAAGGAACAACATCTCTCTTGGATTCATGGACAGACGTAGAGGAGATGGTGCGAGGGGCCAGAATCCTGGCTTTCTCAGCGGCCGGAATACCCTCAATTTTCTTTCTCATGATACAAAACCACTCCCTTGGTGGTATTTGGTTTATCGCAAGCCTCTCAAGCAAGAAGCGGTTTTTCCGAAATAGAAGCGATTCCACTCACCTACCTACACGTGGCATTGGGGAGGGACTGAATACAGCCCTCATCGCAAACTAATGTTAGGGGCTTTTGACCCATGCGATATGATCCTCCGTCATTGGATTTTGCAAGGTAGATCTATGGTTAGGAACGATCGTGCATGTTGGTGGGTCCTGGTCGTTAAGCGCCGAGCGTCTTGGTATTGTGATATTGTCCTCTGCCATTGGATCGGGTGAGGAGAATGAACTATAGTGATTAAAGATGCAAGTACGGCAGTTCAGTTTAGCGGTGGGAGTCATGGATTTTCACATGTTCTTCTAACCAAATGGCCTAAGCATTGTCATTCTTCTTAGGGTTTTGGGCTTATGTCTGTAAGGTTGGGGGTTTATGCCTTTGGCTCGATGCCCTTGACAGTTAGAGAATTAATTTTCCTTGGTCCACAATGCCTTGTGGACCGTTGTAATTTATGTAAAATATTTTTTGTTTTAATGAAATAGAAGGAACGACTCTTGCTTCAACCAAAAAAAAAAGAATGTTATTCTTGTGCATTCCAACATGAGAATATTTTTAAAGATGTTTTCCCAATTGTGTTTATTTGTAAACTACCATTATTATTCCACTGGGGTAGTTCATCACAATAGATCGTGTAATATTCCATCATTCCATCACAATATATATTTATTTTTCATCATTATCCCATGATTTAAGGCATTTTCAAAAAAGAAATATATTATTCATTTTATTGAATTTGTTTCTTACAAGTATCAGAAAACCCATTGAACATGGTTGAAAAATGGACATTATGCATATAAGTTTCTTATTATCCCAATCTAGTACAAGTCGTGATTATTTATGTGCTATACAATATTGTGACAAACAAATTCCTCCAAAGGAAAAGGAATGTACCTGGAAGGACAACAAACAATGAAGAATATTATATTGCACTGGTAGAAGGCTTAGGAATAGCTAGGGAGTATGGATCCAATGGAATTGTAGTCTTCACCAATTCTAAACTTGTGTGCAACCAAATGAAAGGCATGTACCAAGTCAAAAAGAAGAAGTTAAAACAACTGCATGGAGAAGCAAAAACTATTGTTAGTCAATTTCAATCATTTAGCATGTCATTGTGCAAATGTTAATAAGATGTCTAGTGATTTATTGTATGGGGAAATGTCAATTCAATATTTGTGTGTGAAATATGAATTGGTGTCAAGAAGTTCTCCATCAAAATTTATTGATGGACAATTTAAGATATCTTTGATATATGTGTTTTTTTTAGTTATAAATGTGGTGTTTTTAATGACCATGTGTTTATTTCAATACTATACTAAGTGTGCCCCCACTATGTAAGCACAACTTGGTGAACATGACATGTTTTAGAAAAAAATGTATGTAAATCTCAAAATGTGCAATTCAGCATTTGTGTTTTTAGTCTTGAGTATATTTGAAATGAAAATTTTACACCAAATAATTTTGAAGAAACCCTTGGATAGTTACATTTATTTGTCTTATTAATTTTCTGAATTCTTGATATTTTTAAATAATATTTTTAAATGCATGAGGTAACTTGGGATTTTTTAAAAATGATATCTATATATGTATGTATGTATGTACGTATGTATGTATATATATGTAGAGAGAGAGAGAGAGAGAGAGAGAGAGAGAGAGAGAGAGAGATCCATCTATGAATATAGATCAAGGGCTTAGGTCATCACAGGAGCAATTACCACCTGATTCTTCGAGGCATAAATGAGATAGATCATCAACTGAGTCTCATACATCGACTAGAGGGTGACTTTCTATGTGCGTAGACGATATTGGTCATGGATTGAGGAGAGTCTCATATGAATCAAGCGAGGGCTATCATTCATTACATCATGATCGTGGTATAAATATGTTTATGTGAAATTTCTTAAATGTATATTCGTAGAATCATATGTACAAACATATTGAAATGATTTTTTTTCAATTTAGCTTTATTAATTTATAATAAATTCCATCTATTTTAGGAGCATCTCTCACTGGGTCAAAGAGATTATCAGATCAATAAATGGAGGGTCATCGTTCACATCATTGTGGTATGGTGTGTATATATATATATATATATATATATGTATGTATGTATGTATGTATGTATGTATGTGTATGTGTATGTGTATGTGTATGTGTATCTATATCTATCTATATTTATGTGCATTTACTTAAATGGTAGATAGGTAGAATCATATGTACATACATATATTGAATAGACTTTTTTCAATGTAACTTCATCAAATTATTATAATTTCTATTTTTTAGAAGCATCTCTCACTAGGTTGTCACATGAGGGTGGTCAAAAAGATCAGTCAACTCATGTACTTGGGCGTGATGGTGCTCAACCATATCTAGGTGGTCATGAATCTCAACCACATCATCATCCTCATCATTTTGATAAATTATATAATTTAATTTTTTTATGTTAAAACAAATTTATACGTGTAAATAAATTGTATGTCTATCTTGCATGTGTATAAATAGATTGACATGTTTTAATATTTATGTAATTATATTGAAGCAGGGGGTGAAAATGTTGATCGAATTCAATGTATGCGAAGCAAATAAATTCAAGAAGAATACCATACACCAACTACCACCTATCCATATGATATTCTTGATGAGCTTCCTTGGGAAACAAACATCCAAAAATGTACATTATAGAGGTGCATAGCTCATTATTCAAAACTGAAGAAATGCCTTGCGAGTTTGGAACTCCCTACAAAGAGTCGACAAAGCTTAGAAATAGTTGTGCACTCTCTAAGTTTATTTCTTGATATTTACAAGAACCTTGGGCCAACAACTAATTTCTTTATTGATATGATGAGGCGTAGAAAGGAAACATTGATGGGTCCTGATAAATGGGCCAAGATAAGTAGAAGGGTTACAAAAGCACACGTCAAATATATGTTTAATTTCAAAGAAGGTCCTAAAAGAATATGATCAAGGTGAAATATTTCAATCACCCTAAAATATCCCACCATATGTATGATAGGTTCCTTGCAACGTATGGCAAGCTGCCATGGAATGACAAGGTTCCACATTATTTTACAAAATTATTTTATGCATAATTATTTTTGGGTATGAAACCTAATTATACTAACCTTCCATCTAAATTTTATTGTATTGAGGTCAGACATATGAACGTAAGGGTGCATTAAGGGATACTGAATTGCCTCTTCCTCTGCCACCTTTGGTACGTCAACCTCCACGTCTGGTAACTTTGCGATCGGAGATCAATGCCACTTCTCAGATTGGTTGAGAAGTAAGGGGTGCCATTATAGACAACATACAGATTGCTTACTGGAATTGATTTCAATCTAAATCAACCAAGAGCATGATTTGATGCATGTGCTAACTTTGTATATAAATCATTTGAGGAGATATATACTATGAATATTAGAGAGGTTAAATAATGTGCAAAGGCTTGTCATTATGGTTGGCAAGACCTAATTGGTCATGGGGAAGATGACATGGGATCAGTATGTGTTAATGTTTAGGGTGGATATTTTAATGTAATGTAATGTATGTGTTAATGTTTATTCAAATACATCTTGTAAAATTTTTCAAATATAATCTAACATGAATGTATCATATGTTCACCATTTGTAGTTAAGTCGTTTTTTGAATGAAAATTTAGATAATATCGCGGTCCTAGTTTCAGGTTCAAATCAAGATATGTTGATAGATGTTAGCTTTTTTTGAAGAGTTCATGTCAATGATCCTATTAACTTACTTTTATTATATTAGTATTGTGAAGACATATTTGTAAAATAAATAATTACATATATAATTAAATGTTAACAAATTATGATTCCATATGGCATTCTCAACACAACACCACTCTCTTCCTCTCTATTAGGAGATGTGTCAAATATTTGCTTGTCACAAGTAATGAATATTTCACTTTTGCTTTTTTATACATTGAATCAAGTTTCATTAAAAAATGAGATCTCTACCTTACAATTTTAAAAATTTTAAATTTTAGGTTTGTGGAGACAGTTTCCCTTCTCTAGGGACATTAGCAATGGAGTCAGCTATGGGGATAGGATCGTCTAGACAATTTGAAAAATTTGTAATAGTTTTTTTTAATATTGTGATTTTATGCATTTTCATGCGCAATTTTAAATTTTTAATATGTACGTGTATTGTACATGGCATCGACGAGGGCGAAATGCAAGGGGAACACCACGAGATATTGCATGGAATTTTAAACTTGAGTCGGTTACGAGGATTGGATCGTCTAGCGAATTTGAAAAAGTTGTTACTTGATTTTTTTAATATTGCAAGTTTATACATTTTCATGTGAAACTTTAAATTTTTAATATATGCATGTACATGTATTGTATAGGGTATCCATAAGGGCACAATGCAAAGCGAACAACATGAGGTATTGCATGGAATTTGAAACTTGAGTCAACTATGAGGATTGGATCGTCTACACAAATTTAAAAAGTTGTTACAATTTTTTTAATATTAAGAATTCATGCATATCCATGTGCAATTTTAAATTTTTAATATATATGTGTACATGTGTTGTACATGGCTTCCACGAGGAAGCAATGAAGGGGGAACATCAAGGGGTATTGCATGGAATTTGAAACCTTTTATAATTTGTTTTGAAGATTAAATTCTCATTTAATTTTAAAACATTAAAATTTAAATTTAAAGTACACCATCTTATGCATATATGCATAATACACATGTTACACATGTTGTGCAAGGAACCCATGATTCTAATGAGAGCACGAGGATGTTGATAGATCGTATATTTTAGCGAGATTCTCTTTTATGCAGATTTTTATTTAACAATCTTTTTATTATATTTACTTTTATCATGATATAAATTTTGGACATATTTAAAGTAAAACTCTTTATTATGAATTGATCTCATTGATGCATATTTTTATTTGACAACTTTTTATTATATTTTCTTTTATAATTATGTAAATTTTGGACAAATTTTGAATAGCACTCTTTATTATGAATTGATCTTTAATACGATAATTTTGGAGTGTATGTACATTTTGAGCAATGATTCTTATAATGTTAGTAGAATATAATATGGAATTGGCTTCAATTATTAGGTTTTGTCAAGTTGTTTAATGAATAGTAAAACTGCAAATTACAAAACATGGTACATTTTGCATTCATGAATATTATCATGGTGTGGATGTCTAAAATGTAATCATAATTCAAAATTGCATTACAAAATATGGTATACATTTTGCATTCATGAATAGATCATCATCTTGTATAGAAGAGCTACTATGGATGTGGGTTGATACTTAACCTTTAATATAAAGTTGTTCAAGGCAAACATACTATAAAATTGCATTATAAAACATGGTACATTTTGCATGATGCATGGTTTGATGCTTAAAGGTTTTACTTTAACCTTTTTAGGTCATGAATATGAAGCAATGAAAGTAAATTTACATTTAGTTGGTACATTTTGCATGACGATTCTTCTAATGTTAGTATATGATTCTTAGGTTTTGTTCAAAGTTGTTTTATCAAGTTGTTTAATGAATAGTAAATTTGCAAATTACAAAACATGGTAAATTTTTCATTTCAATTAATCTTATAATGGTGTAAATGTCTAAAACAATCATATAAATATAGATCATTTTGCATTCATGTATATATCATCATCTTGTATATAAAGGCTACTATGAATGTGGGTTGACACTTAACTTTTAATATAAAGTTGCTACCCAATTTTTGATACCGTTTGTAATAGTTACAATTTCCCCATACCATCTTTTCAAGTGATGTATGTTTCAATTAAATGATAAGTAGAATGCATGCCATTTTGGATTTCATTATTACCCACCAAAGTTCTCATGGATCAACCTTTTCTTGGTTGTTCTAGTTAACTTCCAACTTTTTGTTTGATGTAAGGTTACAAGTTATAGTTTGTGATTTTAATCAACAATAAACATTATTTAAAACATGTTACATTTTGCATGATGCATGGTTTGATGCTTAAGTGTTTTACATTTAAGTTCATGAATATGGAGCAATGTTTGTAAATTTGCAAAATTACAAAACATGGTACATTTTGTATTCATGAATCTTATAAGGGTGTAGATGTCTAAAACAATCATATAACTTAAAATTGCATTATAGAACATCTAGTACATGTAAACATTTTGCATTCATAAATCAATCATCATCTTGTATAGAAGGGTTATTGATACTTAACGTTTAATGTAAAGTTGCTCAAAGAAAACACACTATAGTAAATTTTCATTTAGTTGGTACTTGGTATTGCACACATATGTAGAGTTTTAGAGCCCAACTTTTGATACCCTTTGTAATAGTTATGGTTTCCCCATACCAACTTTTAAAGTGATGTATGTTTAAAGTTAAATGATAAGTAGAATGCATGACATTTTGGATTTCATTTTTACCTACCAAAGTTCTCGTGGATCAACCTTTGCTTGGTTGTTCTAGTTAACTTCCAACTCTTTGTTTGATGTAAGGTTTCAAGTTATAGTTTGTGATTTTAATCAACAAACATTATTTAAAACATGTTAAATTTTACATGATGCATGGTTTGATGCTTAAAGGTTTTACATATAAGTTCATGAATATGAAGAAATGTTTGTAAATTTGCATTTAGTGGATACATTTTGTATGGTGATTCTTATAATGTTAGTAGAAGATAATAAGGATTTGGGTTGATCTTAGGTTTTTTGAATTTCTTTTGTCAAGTTGTTTAATGAATAATAAAATTGAAAATTACAAAAAATGGTACATTTTGCATTCATGAATCTTATAATAGTGTAGATGTCTAAAACAATCATATAAATTAAAATTGCACATTATAAAACATGGTACATGTATACATTTTGCATTCAAGAATATATCATCATCTTGTATAGAAGAGCTACTATGGATGCAAGTTGATACTTAAATTTTAATATAAAGTTATTCAATGCAAACATACTATAAAATTTATTTATAAAACATACATTTTAAATTACTTTCTTTGTCTTAAAGTCTATTTTCATATACTAAATTGTATTTTTCATAAAATTTGAGAAAGCTTAGAGATTGAGAATTAAAAATTGCAATGTTGAACCAGCTGAAGTTGCATTAAAGTAAATGAAATTTTCAAATATTAAATATTATGTGTGGAGCATGCATTGTTAGTTTTAATAGGTTTTATATGCATTTCATGTATAGGACAAACACAATAAAATGCATTTTTTGATAATTAATTTTTATGGTAATGCAATTTTAATAAAGTAAATAATGTTACTAAGATAGAAATAAAAATATTTGAAATATAAAATGATGACATAAAAATAAAAAGAAAAATGTAGTGCAAACATGAAAGGTGTATAATCAACAACAAACAAGAAAATTGTGATATGCTACATCTTTACATTATAGTAGTATTTGGGATCTTTGAATTTCTTTTTAACTTAACAACACAGCGACCATATTAATGAAAACAATTTTGTATTAATTAGTACTAGCTAGAATGGACAACTTAAGAGTGCACAAAAAGAAAGGTTAAATATCTACTTGAACTCTTTCTCGAAGATGAATACAAGGAGAAGATATTGTTGGGAAGTTCAATTAAAAAAACTCTAATGGAATGCCATACTCAATGATTTGTTCATGGTCAACTTTTGATATTCTCCATTTTTTAACTTTCGATTTTTTTCTTGATTGAACGTCTATCAACTTTATGCACATTGCACATACCAAGTGACTATATTGAAAACTTATGGAATTGGGTTGATAGTCTTGAAAGTAAACATGACTCTCGGTTTGATGAGTTTCTTGGGAAAAATATCCTTTCAGTATAATGGACCCTCTTTCATATATAAAATTGTTGTCATCATAGTCCTCCAATAACTTCATCTTTCGTTCAGTGCACTACATCAAATAATATTTTACATTTTCTATGTTGTTAATGTGTGAAACTACAGCAAAAATGTCTACTAGCACTTGTACTACTACTTGAACCAATCGATGTATGGATATATTCATATCTCTTCCAATTCACTTTTATGTTGGACAGTGATTGATCATTCATATAAATAGAATAATTTTCATGAAACAAAGTCAAATTTCCACAATGATCACATTTTTTACTACCAACACATTTCTTTTAGTATAATAATTCATGATTTTCTCTTCCACATCGAATTTTGGATATGAAATCATGGATAATGGAAGGAGGAGATGGATTTTTCCAAAATGTTTTACAAAAAATAAGGAAGGTGTCATTATATAATAGAAATTCCATATGATAGCTACAACAACAAGTGTCGTGTATAGTGATAGGTTTAACATACTATGGTTTTTGTTGCACAAAAGTACTAAATGAGACATTAATTTCATGATTCTCTTCTATGAACTTATTGAAAAAATATATCTGAGTGGTGTCCAAGATATTTTTTGCATGTTCTTCATATTTATTTCATGTTATTCTTCATTGCATCACATCCCTTACTTTTGGTGAAACATGTGAATTTTTCATCGAATATTCATATATTATTTGTTTAACATCTTCTCCGAGTCTATCTTTGTATGGTTTCCTATAAATAATTGTCCAAAAAGCAATCTCATCATTTGCATCTATTTGTAATTGAAATTTCCTATGCTTGTGCAATGTTTTTTGTGATGTCCCTAATGCTTTTGCCACATATTTTACCAAATGATTTTCTTTAGTACTTGATGAAACCACTTCCATTTGTATTGTTTTACGTGCATCTAGATCACTTCCCTTTCTAGATATTCCAATTTATTTTAGAGCACTATTTATATTTTGAATCACATTTTCCTCCACCTTTTTATCTTTCATTGATTTTTGAATGCCCAATAATGTTGTAGCTTCTTTTAATTTCTTTGATATTAAAAGACCTCTCGAAATTTGAGCTTGAACTCTCACATTTTCATCTTTGAATAAATTATCAATAATGAGCTTAACATGATATTGTATAACATGGTCAACTTTTTTATCTCCATATGTGTCAATGTCGACATTTTCTAACATCTCATCTTCGATATTGATTTCATGTGTACATATGAGAATTAATGTAAATGAGTATAAATATCCATTAAATAATTAAATTAAAAAATAGTGTTCATGAAATTGGAACTAATAAATATGTATAATTTCAATAATACATGACATATATATACATACCTAAGGGTGGTTCAACTTCTTCACTTGAATCTCTTTCAATATCTTCAACAACATCATCAATCGTTGGTTCATTTTCTTGTTCACTTTGTCTTTCAACATTTTCAATCTTATAATCAATGTTATGAGGAAAATATCTTTATTTGCATTGCAAAATATTTTTCAAATTAGTTCATCAAATAAAAATTAAATTCCATATTACACTTTTAAATTTTAAATATCATTTATAATATCTACATTTACATATTTGGTTCAACTTCTTGTTGATAATGATTTTCCCTTTCAATATTCAAGCCTTCTTCCTTCTTTCTTTTGTAATAGTTTCTTGAGTATTCTCTACGGGCCTCAACGTCTCTAATTCGCTCATATTGTCTCTTGCAATTTATTTGATTCTCCATGATAATTCAATCTATGTAGATTTTTAAAATCAAGCCCAAAAAAGTCACTTTCAAAATCTAGCCAAAAAAACTCATGTTCAAAATTCATCCAGAAAAATTCACTTTCAAAATTCATCCTAAAAAATTCACTTTCAAAATTTAGCCCAAAAACCTCACTTTAAAAATTCAGCCCAAAAAACTCACTTTAAAAATCCAACCCAAAAAAAAGTCCAAAATTAGATTCAAAGTTTGGTATTCAAAAGTTGCACATGGAGAATGTGAGTGCAAAAATGATGGTTCGGCCAAGTTTATTTCGACTGAAATAGTTATATCAGACGGTTGCATCATTTCAATTTCGCGATCAAAGGAAAACTGAGTTTTTTTTATTTTTGGTTGCAAAATTGTTTCTGTTCATTTCAATGTTTGTTCACAACAAAAGGTAATTTGGCTTAAAATTATTTTTTTTCGATCGGAAAAAAAAATAAATAAATAATAATAATAATAAAATCGAAAAAAAAAAAAAAAATAAATTAAATTAATTAATTAATTAATTAATTAAATTAAATAATAATAATATAATATTATATATATATATATATATATATATATATATATATATATAATATATATATAATAAAAATAAAAATAAAAATAAATTAAATTAAATAATTAAATAACTATAATAAAATTAAATTAAAGAATTAAAATAAATTTAAATTAATTAATTAATTAATATTAAATTAAATAAAAAAAAAAATAAAATAATAATAATAATAATAATTAAAAATAATAATAATAATAAATAAATAAATAAAAAATCTGTCGAAAACTTGCTACTCTGCAACAACTTGGCTCTATTCACCTTTATCCAAGTTCGGAATGGTTAAACTCCATAAAATACGGTGAATTTACTCTCAAAACCAATACCATCATTTGCATAATTGAATCTATTTTCAGTAGATAAAAATTTTATGGAATTTCATAGATATTTGTTAATTTTAACTAATTTTCTAGTAAAATGTGTGCAAAAAAATTCTAAAGGTCATTATGATTCAGTGAAATCAAATTTTTTATCTTCCAAAATGCACAGTGAAAAAATATGGAAAAATTATGGTGCATTATGTTGGTCTGTCTTCTTAAATTAATGGGTAGTTTTATATTTTTATTTTTTAACTAATATGTTAAGAAACATGGTGTTATGTTAAACATCTTCAAAATCTGCAGTTTTTTCATATTGGTTCAATTCAAAACATTCTAATAATTATGATGTGCATCTATTCGTTTCATAAATATAGCCATATCGAAGTAAATTTTGTCTAGATTGTTGCAGTAAAAAAAAAATTCAAAAACTCAAGGTTAACAAATAATGCATTGGGGCCAAAAAAGCATGACTTTAAAGAACACACAGTAAAACAATTGCTAAGTTGACATATCAAATGTGAATAAAAAAAAAATAATAATAAAAAAAAAGGCAATAGAAATTTAATAAAATTTCTAACAAGTTTTCTTTTTACTGTAAAATGAAATTCTAAACAGAAAAATTACTTTAGCTTGCTGAAAGTTGAAAAACTTCTAAAAACGATATTTTTTCCTCAAAAAAGGGAAAAAAGTGTAACCCAAGCTAGTACAAGTGTTGCTACTAGTCATATTGATAACTTTTGAATCTAATATATTTCTATTGTTATTGAATCTTAACATTGTTTTGTCATTGCTACAACACCCTCCAAAATTTCACTACATTTGAATTTTGGAGCCTACCTCATTGTCATATCGAGTGTCACCTTGGTTGTCAAGTGTCTTTTTATGTTATTTCATATGTCTTGAGTGTTCTTGAGTGTTATTAAGTGTCATCACATTGATTTGAATATCCTTATATGCATTTCATGGTCACAACACCTTTCTCGTTGTAAAACGACACTTTTGGGTTGCAATCACACACACTTCATTGTTTGTACTTGGGGAATGTGCATAAAGTGGTGTTTTGAGGCATATTCATTGTTGGTTACATATATCTAAGTTTTCTCAATGAGTTAGTATGTGACGAACTTGGTTTTATGTCCAGAACTCATATTTTCCATCCCTTTACCAATCATCCATATGGAGGCAAATTTTGGTTGTGAAATGAGCCCATTAAGGCCAAGAGCGCATGAGGGCACTCTGAAGCCTTGATGGGAAATCCTTCGTTGTTCAGAAGTGTGCCCTATGCCCTCTCACAAATTTGGGCACACTCCAAAATAACGAAGCCCCTTCCATGTTCTAAACTACACCCTCTTAAATGACCAAGTCTTCCTTGAGTTCACTCCTTCGACTCAAAGAAATACACCCTCCTTGAGAGCATTAACACATCCTGAAGACCCAAAGCTTAGCCCTTTCACCTTCCCTTATGCAACCTACACCCTCCTAGACTTTTTGAGCACATTGTTGCACCCTGAAGGTATGAAGCCTTAGCCTTTAACCTTTAGAAGTGCACCCTACACCCTCCTTGAGACCTTCTAGTCACATGAGAGCACCCCAAAGCCATGAAGCCTTAGCCTTCAGCCTTTGGGAGTGTGCGTTGCGTCCTACTTCTCTACCTTGGGCGCATATCACACTTGGGAAGCCCGAAGCTTTCCCCTTCGTCCTTCGGACTTGCAACGTGCGCCCTCCCTCAATTTCCTTCTTCTTTAGGGTGCAAGAGCACATGTCAAAGCCTCAAAGCCTATCCTCCTAAGCTCTTCAACCCTTGGAAGTGCACCCTTGAGCCTTGTAGATCCCTTGACCATTTTTAGTGCTCTAAAAAGGCATGAAGAGGAAAATCTGCATGAAACATGACAGAGTAGGATATTTTGAGACTGATAGTTGCTTGTCATGAGTGATTCCAGGAACAGGTATTCCAGGGACCTCATGGAAAGCACACACAAGGAAGATTGGGCACAGAGGATAAACAAACGAAGCACAAGAAGAACCAAGAACAAACCTAAAACTTGATTATCATAGCACCATGAATACTCCAAATTTTTAAGACCCTTTGGAGGGTGGAAGCATCATGAGAAGATGATGATAAAGAAAAAACATTGTGGCAACCATGTCACAAGTAAAGCAAGTCCATGTCATCAGTCCTTGTCAATCCCATTCATCCAAGATAATGACATGTCAAGTTTCATCATAAGATGATGTGGAAAACAAGATGTATTAATGTAATCATTGTGAAAGACAATCAATTATAAGTGCAAGAGTCATGTATGAACTCAAGAGTGACAGAAGTCCAAAGGATATGTAATACCAAAATTCAATTGTAATTAAAAAATTCATTTAGATCCTCAAAGTTTGTATAATTCCAAAGGTCGCTAGAAGTTAGAAAGTAAAGAGTCATGAGGATATGAAAGGTCACTCCTCAAGTATAAATACCTCCTCATTTCTCATGTAAATGAATTTTAATGTTGGATTCTCCCATAAGGCGAAAGTGAGATAAGTTAGTAATTTAGGGGAGCAAGTGGCTCCAATGCTCCACGATTGGAGCAAGTGATGTTCATTGTATTCATGCATCATGGGAATTTTACTTCATATTTGAAGCTTTGATGGCCAGCATGTTTTCATACATGGATTATGGATGTTTGTAAGGCTATTTTGTGAATGTTCATGGCTCATGTTTTCTTTCACCAATACTAAGGTAGCTGAACTATTTTGGTTATTTTAATGCTTATTCAATTGAGAATGTGTTGTAGTGGTTAAAATGTTCGTCGCATTCATGTGGACTATTCAGCTGGATGTTAGACTAAACATTTATGTTTATGTGTGTCTTTATTAGGGTGGTATTATTACCTCTCTCCTAGATGCTCACTTTATTTCCCCTCTGCGATAGAAGAACCTTGATGCACTTGCAACTAAACACTCACCAGGCACACTTGCTTTCTTTTCGAAGGAACATATGTGATTCTCTCTCTTGCTGACAGCTAAAGCCAAGGCACATCTTTAAGAGAATGGAATTCAGGCCGTATTCCAGATGGGACTCCTATATGAAACTGTGTGAGGTCTAGTTGGTGCCTTATATCAAGGAGCTCCCCTGAATGTTGGAAGCTCCATCATTATCAACGTATTTGGCACTAAAAGTAGGGCAGCCAAATTTTTATGCCTGATAACTCCACCCAACCATAGCATACTTCCTCTGAACAAGGCAGCAATATTCCTAGCACTTCTTCGAATCATATTCCTTAAGAAGGCAGATCTTCTCAGTCCGACCTTGAACAAAGTTGTGATATTTCTAATTACGAACACATTAGGGTGATTTGACTCATAACCCATAAGTTCACAAAGGCTAATGGATTGATTCCTAAGGCACATATTCTTTCTTATTTTGTGAAGAAGAAAGAAACTACTTCTACCAGGATAGTGGTTTCTACAATGGAAAATTTGGTTTTCATTACCCTTCAAGAGTTACAAGAGTCTATAGACAATACAAAACAACCAGAGAATCCTCCATCATTTAATGGGGGTGACAAGGATAATGTTGTGCTTTCATATGACACTTTCCATGGGTTAGGTGGACTTGAATAAGAGGAATAATATCCCTCAGATTCTAAAGAAAAGGAGGATGATAAAGACAAGGACATGGTAGACCAAGGTTTGTATTGGAAGATTCAAGGTCTTCTTTCCCTTCTAGGTATTTTACATAAGATTTTGAGACACCCAAAAATTTTATTAACGTAATATGACCCTGACAAGACAATCAAAGCGGAAGACCATTTGGATAATTTATATCTACACATGCAGATGCTCGAGGTACATTATGACGATGTTGCATGTAGACTCTTTCCTTATACCTTAGATGGAAGAGAATTTTCTTGGTTTCATAATATTCCTGCAAATACAATTTAGAATTGGAGAGGGTCTAAAAGGTTGTTCTTAGAAAATTTCGTCGATGAAAAACCCCAACCATGTTATTAAACGAGTTAGGGAATCTAAATATGGGGGCAAAAGAAAAGGTGAAGGACTTTAATCAGAGGTTCAATCATATATTGAACCAATTTCCCCCATACATGGCACGCCATGCCTCCATTACAGTTGATTACTACACTTTTGCCTTGCCAACAATCATATCACAGTTTGTGAAGAGGGCAGCGAAGGAAACTTTGGCATAGAATTTTGAAGAATCCTTTGTTGTTGAGAAGTACTTTCGTGCAATAGGAGTCATTATCGATGATGAATCATCTAAAGAATCCAAGGACACGTGTAAAAGGTCTCACGCCTCTTCAAACAAGGCCAATGACAAAGAATCTACTGATCCAGAAACCTTGACCTGTACTATCAAGAATATATCCAATGAAATGGTAGAACTGAAGCAAAGGACAAGAGAGACCACTGTCAGTATCAAGCCCCTGAAGTCCAACTTCTTGAAGAATTTTAATAACATCAGCAATAGCAATAGTCAGCCAATTAAGTCTTAACAGAGCTCAAATGTTGTGTTGAATGTCAATAGTATGGACATGGACCAATATTGTTCTTTCTACCAAGAATATCATTCAGAAAAGACAAGCTCATAGTGGAATCATAGCGTGAACACTCTAGATATGCATATTATTGACTCAGTTCTTACAGATGAGAAGTCTGAACAATCAGAAGAAAAGGAAGAATCCAAGGAGGCTAAAGAGACTGCAAGTGTCAAACACGCAGTTAATACTTTCAGTTGTGTCTTCATCGCTAACAAGAAAAACACCAAAGAACCACCACCGAATGAGGCCCTGAATCAAAATAAAAATAGTCAATATAAATTTAGGAGTTAGGGGTGCGCTCCTAAACAAGAGCTAACAAGATAAAAATTAAAATAACATTTGTTAAGGAAGCTCACTCTGCATGTCGTCCAAGCTCCAAATAAGTCTAGGGATGCTACCATAGAAAATAACACTTCCACCAACACTAAAAGAAAGATTGTCACTCTAGAAGTGTTAGGAAAAGTCACTCCTCCAGACACTTCAGCAATCCTCGTTGCACTTGAATATAACATAGTTTAGGATATGAAGAAAGCACATGCAAATATTTCGATCTTTGACCTCATAGGAATAGAAATCCAGTGGGAACTGCTTTTCATAGCCCTTGATCAGGCCTCATCAGGTAATAATGCTTGTTCCTATAAGGTATCTAGTAAGTCTTATGATCCCCTAGAGTCAGTCATTAATGTTGCAACTTTAGAAGCTAATACTCTTTTCCCTATGTTTCTATTGACTTTTGAAATTTTCAATTTCAATGTTCACAATTGTTTAATGGATTATGGTGCACTCGTCAACATAATGTCATTATCTGTAGCAAAGAAAATAAATGATAGATGGGATAAAATTGATGCATAGATTATTTAGTAGGACAAATCTTTAGTCCAAGCTATTAGTGAACTTAGAAATGTTCTTATCGGGTTATCTAAAGATGATCAGGTTCAACAATGTATAAATATCATAACTATGTAAATACCGGAATCATATGCTTTACTCCTCAATACATACTGGTCAAGAAAATTACAAGGGTATTTTGAAACTAACTGTTCACATCTATGGCTTCCATACAGTGGAAAGAACAATCAGATCAGGGTGGAAACAGAACCTTACATGAAATACACGTTTACATCCTTCGAAGGGAAAAATGAGTCGGTTGTTTTCATTAATCTAATTTTTGGTCATTTCTTTTTGGAAACTCGCCTTGGTTTCTATCTCACACATCCATCACTAATTCCACCAGATACACAGCTAGAGCTCCTTCTTTTTTCTCTAGCTGGTGCAAATGATTTATGTAATATAGATTTACATAGTATTTATAGTAATAATGGTAGTAATTGTACAGGAAATATCATAGTAGCTTGTAAATTTTGGACTCTTCACTTTGATGGTTCTAAGACGCAAGACGGTCCTAGAGCTAGTTGTTTCCTTATAGACACGCATAACAAGAAACATGTACTTTCATTCCATATGGATTTTGAGTGCACTAATAATGCTACAAAATATGAAGCACTCATACTTGGATTGAAGAAATATATAGACCTAAAGGTAGAGTTTCTGACTGTAATTGGTGACTCAGAGGTAGTCACTCGTTAGGTACGAGATACTATACACTATGTTTCACCTCATCTCAAGAACTATCAGTAGGAGATATGGCATTTGATAATTCATTTTAAATATTTCAATATTGTTTTTGTTCCAAGATTTAGAAATGCAGCAGCAGATACATTAGAAAATTTTATTGCTAGGATGTCACCATTAAAAAATAGTTTTTCTATTAAAATTTTATATAAACCATCTTTTCCTAACAATGTTATTAATTTACATGTTTTCAATGATGGTCAGCAATTACTACACTTTATGGCGAATGTTGATGTATTCAAAGATGTCCGAGGGGGTGAATCAGTAGTGAAGGTACTTATAAAATTTCCTCCAAATTATTATTATTTTAAACCATGCATAAACATAAGCACATTAAGAAATATCAGAGCATGAAACATAAACCTAAAACCCTAAAAACATTCAACACATGGAACGCAAGTATTTCTGGTGGAAAACCCTTCTCCGGTGAAAAAACCACCCTTGTTGTTGTTGCGCTGCTCAAAATATTTTATTATGCCAAACAATTATTTACATAAAGATTCAGCTGGCTAATATCAAATGGAGATCTCTTTCTCATGTGGATCTATGGACAACAATCCATTGGAATCCACCATAACCAACGATATTTTCCCATTTACTCCTAAACTATCAAACGAATCTACAGACCCCTATCTTCTCGAAGCCACCATGACCAACAAGACTCTCACATTTTCTTCTAAAATATCCAACTACCATTGGATTAAGAAAAATAATCACTTACATTCATTTCATCGAAGTCCTCCAACTCCACTCCTCTATGTGGTTCTCGTTTCATACATTTTCAAGCTGGAATTGAGAACTTCTCAACATGAACACCACGGCAACAATATCTTCAATGCATAAAATCAAAACTCCAAAATAAAATTAATTAACAGAAATGTTGCATAAAATTATCTTAAAAATGCATCAATAAAACCCTCTCTACAATATATAAAATTTCTCAAAAGAAAATGTTTCTCTCAACAATAGATTGCAGCAATCACACACTGCTACCAATCGCCAAAAAAAAACTGCAAAAAAATTCTACTTCATTTCCTTTCTCATTGCACAAAATGTTGACTGAAACATACTCTTTCTTTATGTTGCTACAGCTGCACACTGTTTCATAAAATATGCAACACAACCCTCACACAGCTTTCACACCCTCTACTGCACTCTCACTCTCACTCTCACACAACACATAATTTGTCCAACCAAAATTTTTTTTAACTCAATAGAAAACTATCCTCATCAATCTTTAATCCAATACCAAGGGAAAATACTAAGGTAATATCAATATCAAATGTGAATGCCAGGGTAATGTTGTGCAGCCCAGAATACCAAATGTGAATACCATGGTAATACCAATAGCAAGGGAACTTGTACAACTATCGAAGCAACAAACCAAAATACCACATGTGAATACCATGGTAATACCAATACCAATGGCGCGTGTACCATGATAATGCCAATACAAAGTGCACATGTATCATGGTAATACCAATACCAAGGGCACATGTACAACTATCAAAGTTGTTATCACTCAAAAATTTCCCTGGCTGTGGAAGGAAATAACTAATGTAACATCAAACCTCTTTTAGGTTTAAGTTGGCCCTTCAACCCGGAGAGGGATCTCTCCATAAAACTCAACTACCCTATGGTCATTGTAGTAGAATTTTTTGTGAAATTGAGTCCAGGTGGCCAGATTTAGATCTATGGATAAATTGGTTGGGCGATCTTCAAAACCATTGGGCATGAAGTCTAGCTATTAAACAAATGAGATCACAACTCCAATGAGAAGGTTGTACAAAGCATGAAAGCCACAAGTCCTTTGGTTTTTTGGTAGATTAGAAGAAAGAGACACTGAAGGAAACAAAGTTTATGGATGGATAGATTAACAAATATTAATGATTAATAATTTAAGAGAGGAGCATCAATGAAATCCAATCTCATAAACTAACATTCTCAGACATGGAAGAAGACAACTATATAATAGAGAAAATACTAACAAGTAGAAGAAACACATGAATTTCCTACTAACTACTCATTAAACACTGTGGATACATTCAGGATTGCTCAAATATATTTATACTACAAGTGTTTCTCAAATAAAATCCAACCCTGTTTACATATTCATAAAATGTTTATATAGTTCTTTACATAATAGTTTTACAAAATACTAGTCCTCACATATTATAGAAACAGAGATATTTTAAATATCATTCAAGTTCATGTATGAAAAAGATAAACTTAAAAATATCATGTATGTCCTAGAATAACTATAGGAAAATACGCTTTCATTCAAGAAAAATAAAAATTTGTCAATTGCCTCCCTTGAAAGTAGAACAAGTCCCAAAAACTACAAATTTTAGCTTTTCTGCTAACATAATAGGTCCCCCTGCAAAAATCCATCAAAACTGCTTCTTCTTTCTTCTTCAACTCTGGTAGAAAATATTTATCCTTCAAATCTGGAAATGGGTTTATTAATGCTAATCCTTTTCCTTTTGTTAATACTCTATACTGCCTTATCGGAGAAGTTTATGCTTTATTGTTTCACCAATATTCCTCGCCCCTTGCACTTTGCTCCTTGCAGCTGTCAACCCATTCATCTCTTCTTACCTTCCCCGTATTACACTACTAGAGAGCTTTATGCCCTGTAATATTTCCATGATGCCACTTTGGAGATTTTAATTCATCGAGACTTTTAACTTAAGAGATGTTACAACAACAACGAATTTTGATGTCCTTTGGCCCCTTTTTCTTTTAGCCCCTTCATGCATTTCTTCACCATATAACTGAGGGGTGTGACCATCAGCTTAGCCTTAAGGTGCTAAGGCTTTTCTTTCATTTCTAGGGGCTATTTTCCTTTGTTCAATGCTTTAAGCCTGAGGTTTTTTTAGTCTTAATAGCTGTGCACCAGCCCAATATTGAAGTGCCCTCTGATCGGAACTTTTTTAAGTGGTAAGTATTACAAAGCTTCAATATCCTCAACCTTTGAATGTTAATCCCTTATTATGATGTCATCACTGCCATGTGGCACCTCGTGAGTGGTGACACATGTCACCCTGATTCCCCCCCCCCCAGGACCCCTCAAAATGCCAAAACTACTTGCCTCCTGTTCTTCCATACCGCCACATCATGCTAACATCATATACCATGTAGCTTCATTAGAACCAATCATATTCCGCCACGCATCCCGCTAGAGGAGAGTGAAAAGGCTCGTCCACCTCAGTTTTTTCGATGAATTCCTTTGTTAATTTGTTTAAATGTTCCTCAACAGTTTAACACTATTGGCAATTTTTCCTGGTATTTTAACACTACCGGCCCCTTTGTAAATTGCAATATTGCATATCAGCACATTTCATATCATACTATTTGCAATTTTCCAATCGTCAAACACCGATATGATCTAGACTTACAATTCGTTAATCATTGATTGTCGATTATACAGGAACCACCGATTTGCGATATACCATGGACCTCCAATCGTCGATCATCGATATGCGAAATGCTACGATATGCTTTACATCAATATGTGATCGTTGATACACCATGGTCCTCCTATATGCAATCTCTGATTCACCCCGGACCTCTAATATTCCTTCCTTTCAAAGGCTTCAAACCCTTAAACTTCAACAGGTTATATCTTTTGATCCAAGAATCCATTTTTGGATTTCCACATATCATTGGAAAGCTTGTTCAGAGAACTTTCCAATGGAGAGGGTCCAATGTAGACTTTAGTCCTTTTGATGCTTGGAAAATGACTGCAAACTTCTCTTCTTATTTACTCAGATTTCCAAAGAATGTTTACAGCACTGTTATCTAGAAATTTTCCCTGTTTATTACAATTTTAAATATTGACACTACAACTATCAGTTTTTTCCAAAGAACATTTAAAGATGTGAAAAGTTTATTTTGATAACAAAAGAATCAAGACAAAATACCACATGTGAATACCATGGTAATGCTAATACCAAGGGCACTTGTACCATGGTAATACCAATTAGATGCCATACCAAATACCATGGGAACCATCCTTATAACATTATATAACCAAACAATCATATGCATAACCAATGCATTTCCAAACAACTCCAACACCTATAGCAACATCATCAAGCCATCAAACAGTCTCCAATACCTATAGAAACATCTCTAACACATGTAGCAACATCTAAAATGCTTCTAACACTTGTAGAAGCATCTCCAACTCATGTAGTAGCATCTCCAACATGTGTAGAAGTAGCATCAAGTAATCCAACTGCCTCTAACACATGTAGAGGCACCTCCAATATTTGTAGCAACATCAATGTGTAACAAGCCATCTAAAACATGCCCTGCAACCATATCTACTCAACCTCCAAATCCTACACTAAGTCATGCCACAACCAAGTTGACATCAATGGAAACCAACAATACCAACAATTGGCCACTTCTACAACTCAACACTCATCATGAGGAGGACTACCAACATTAGTAGATTGGCATAATACATATGACAAGCAGCACCATGACCATGTTGACATTAGTGCCAACACTACAATTCCAATAAGCTCCCCTTTTGGCATTGATGTCAACCTACATCTTATCTCTAACATTTGAGGTTGATCTCCATACACTCTCCAACACCGAGGCTGCTACTTTGAAGCTAACCTCTACCCATCCAAATTCTCTCCCCTTTTTAAATCAATGACAAAGGGCCATGAAGACAATGTCAATAATGCGTCAGATGAGATATGTACTCCCCCTGCAATATAAGCATGTAGAACAAGGAACTCAACTACCAACAAGTCTCCAGCCAGTGTCATGCAATCTTTGAAACTAAACATTCTCCCCCTAAGCATGCAATGGGGCTACAAACACACTCTCTTTGTTTTTGTAGCTACATATTTGTTGTGTCACTCTGAACTACAATGATGTACAATGAATTACCAAACATATACAATTATTCATGGAGAAGATACATGTGTACGATAAGTACATAAGAATGACATATGAATCTTATACACCTATCATCAACCAATACTTCTATGGAGCCAAGTTTACATCATGCACCCAGTGTAATGGGGCTACATCAATGATATACAAAATAAGACATGATACCCATTAGCCCATACATATTTAATTGACACAATGGATCTCTCCATGACTAATACACCCAAAAGATGAGACAATGATAATGCATGGATTTTATAATTTCATGCAAAGGTACTCTCTCTTATGCATGCCCAAATATTAAACAACATAAGTACATGGCATATCCATCAAATACAAGGCCTCCATGATCAATAACATAAGCTTTCTATATATAGCAGCATCAATAGAAGTATTATCCAAAATATATGCTAGTGCATAGCCACTCAACACCTTGACCATCACCATCCTAATAATGTAGATCCTACAGTAATATCATGATAATCCACTGGCAACCAACATGAGTACATGGCATATCCATCAAATACAAGGCCTCCATGATCAATAACATAAGCTTTCTATATATAGCAGCATCAATAGAAGTATTATCCAAAATATATGCTAGTGCATAGCCACTCAACACCTTGACCATCACCATCCTAATAATGTAGATCCTACAGTAATATCATGATAATCCACTGGCAACCAACATGCTCCACATAGGCATTAGCAACAAAATCAACTAACAACAACAATATAGCAATGTGACATAGACAAAGCAGCATATACATAAATATATCATCATCATGAAGTAGTAAATCATCAATGAGGCTCAATAAATAGCATTTTTCTACTCCATCAAGTAGCAAATGAACAAGCAGAAACAACAATACTAGTAGCATATGAACAACTGCAAGTAAGCTCTCCAACAACATCAATGTGTGGCCAATATGTGAATATCCAAGAAGCACTAAGTAGCAACAAACAACATCAAAATATTTGGCTCTATAATACCATCAGCAACATAAACTCATCATCTCCTCAACCTCAAGCCATCAATTCACCCTCTCCCCCATGAGAGAAGAAACCAAACAGCATAGCATAAAAACATAACATCGTATCAAAAATAATATGCATACTCCATGTAGCACCAATCATCATGATTTAGCCATACAAATGCATAATATCACATCAGCAGCATACATCATATCAAAACATCATGGGTAGCAATATAATCTCTCTCCATGCAACAACATCATCATGACTCAGCTATCCAAAAGCACATTTGCAGCGGCATGTGTCATACATCTAGAAATAAAAAATATGAGAAATAAAATGCATATTCTAGATTAACTAACTCTAACATATCATCTGATCTCCATGGTAGCTACACATACATGGAAATACATGACAAAAATATGATCTAGCAGTATGAGAATCATTAATATACCAACTATGTCATGCAAGCATTCATGTCATCCTACTAGCAATATATATGGAAGCAACAACTAAATTCATCTCAACACCTTTCCTCCAGCAAAATCATGTCAAGTAATCACAACAAGCTACTCCATAGTGATCACAATGCCAACAATCTACAATTCTAATAGGAAGCAAAAATTCTCCACCTAAATGTGTGATACTCCATCACACCTTGACCATGCGCATAAGATAACCATGTGGTTTCCATACCTCTAAAAACATCAATAAAAACTCAACATGCAGGTGCTCCAAAAATAACAACAAAACATATGTGGCTAATCTGAATGATGATAAGCTAAAAATGCAAATAAATCATAAATAAAACTAACACTTCAAACCTAATGCACTCCCTCTGAACACATACATTTCATTCATATGTAGATTTTTCATCATGCACTCTTTCTTATATGGTTTCACCTCCAAATATTTCCATACAAATCAAGATGTGGCCATATGCTCCCCCTGAAAACCATGCAGGTCTCAATTTTTTGTGGGAGTTCCTTGTTGCTCCTTTCTCCTCCAAACTTTCTTATGTTAATCTTCCTTAGTTTTATGTGGCTAGCCTTGCATATTCTTCTTTCTTTGATTGGATCTCCTATAAAACATGGGGCGCTTACAATCCTTGGCCTTATGGCCAATATTATCACACACAAAACATCTTATGTGACCAAACAACTGAGGAATGGATTGATATATTCTACTAATATGATTTCTTTTCCTTGCATGTGTCGTACAGTCAATATCCCTATGGCCAAAATCATTGCATGAGAAACAATAACCATAAAAAGGATTGTTATACCTGAATTGTGGTGACTTGTATGCAAATGGTCATATTCTATGCATGAATTTGTGTGGTTTCTTTTCCTTTGTTTGCTCCTTTTTTTGAGAGGGTTTGATCTCTCCACTATTGAAATTTGTTGATATATGCCCACGGTTTAAATAGCTAAAGAATTTGACATTCCTTGAATTTATTTTGGTTGCACTTCTTTTCTTGTTTCTTTGGTTCTTAGATGGTTGTTGATTCTGCCTTTCCTCACTACTATTAGTTGCTCCAATAATTTTTTATTTCCTTGTAGATGCTTGAGCACTAGATTTGAACCTCTCTAGTTCCTTCCTTGCATAAATTGCTTTAGCCTTCAATTTTTTATCCTCATCATCCAACTCATTGTATTGCTTCCTCATTCCAATTTCAATTTTCATTCCTTCTTCCAGCTGAGTTTTCAAATCTAAAATTTCTTCTTTATAGCACACTCTTTTTCATCAAACATTTGTAGAAACATTCGTTGATCTTTATTTTCAATTGTGAGCCTTTTAATTTTTGCTTCTAGGGCCATTACCTTGGATTTATCTACATCATTTTTGTCGATTTCTTCTTATTGTACCTATTGATTGATGTTTTATCTATCACTTCTATTGTTAGGGATTCCATATTCATCTTGTGAGTGATTGGTACTTCCATGTTTTTCTTGTGAGGAGGCTTTATTTTTCATTGCAATAAGAGTAAAATCTTTTGCATTGTTCTCCATTTCTGAAATCTGCAATTTTCCTCCATAATATTTATTATGCAACCTATCCAACATCTCTTTTATAGTCTCACAATGCCTCACATAAAAATTATCAGATTTTGAAAGCCCGTGCAAGATAATATTTTTATCCAAACCATTGAATTCATCTTCCACTCCATTCTCTACTAATAGCAAAATATTTTCATTAAGGGACAAAAAATATGAATCCAATTTCACCTTCCAAGTTTCAAATTTACCTTTGTGAAGAATTGGTACTCCTTATCGATCCAATTTCGAAAGAAAAAAAAATTGTAAAATTTCTGCCAATACTCCTCAAATCCACTCTCCAGCGATCAAGTTTCAATCAAGCCCTCGGATCTAATACCAATTGTTGGAAACTAGATCACTACTAATAGGGGGTGAATCAATAGTGAAGGAACTTATAAAATTTTCTCCAAATTGTTATTATTTTAAACTATGCATAAATAGAGGCACATAAATAGAGATTAGAGCATCAAACATAAATTTGAAACCATGAAAATATTCAACACATGGAACACAAGTATTTCTAGTGGAAAACCCTTCTCTGGGAAAAAAAGACCACCCTTGTTGTTGTTTCACTGCTCAAAAGATTTTATTATGTCAAACAAATGTTTACATACATATTCAGTTGCCTACTATCAAATGGAGATCTTTTTCTCATGTGGATCTACGGAAAACCATCCATTGGAAGCCACCACGACCTACAATCCTCTCCTAGTTACTCCTGAATTATCAAACGACTCTACAGATTGTTATCAATTGGAAGCCACCATGACCAACTAGCCTCATCCAGTTTCTCTTGAACTATCCAACTACCATTGGATTGAGAAAACTGCTCATTTATATTGATTTCATCGGAGTCCTCCAACTCCACTCCTCTATGTGGTTCTCATTTCATCCATTTTCATATTGGAACCAAGAACTGCTCAACATGAACACCACAGCAACAATATCTTCAAGGCATAAAATCAAAAATCCAAAATAAAATGAATCAACACAAATGCTACATAAAATAATCTAAAAAATGCTTCAGCAAAACCCTCTCTGCAATATATAAAATTTCTCACGAAACAAATGTTTTTCTCAACAAAAAATCTACTTCATTTCCTTACCCACTACACAAAATGTTGGTTGAAACATACTCCTTATATCTACTGCTACAGTTGTAAACTACTTCAAAAAATATGCAACACAACCCTCACATAGCTTGCACACCCTCTACTGTACTCTCACCTAACACATAACTCGTCCAACCATTTTTTTTTTTTTATTTTTTTTTTAACTCAATAGCAAACTATCCTCATCAATATTGAATCCAATACCAATGAAAAATACTAAGGTAATACCAATATTAAATGAAAATACTAGGGTAATGTTGTGCAAGCCAAAATACTGAATGTGAATACCATGGTAATACCAATACCAAGGGAACTTGTACCATGGTAATACCAATACCAAGTGCACTTGTAACCTGGTAACACCAATACCAAGGGCACATGTACAACTGTCAAAGAAACGAGCCAAAATACCACATGTGAATGCCATGGTAATACCAAGGCCAAGGGCACCTGTATCATAGTAATACCAATACCAAGTGCACATGTACCATGGTAATACCAATACCAAGGGCACTTGTACAACTGTCAAATAAACAAAGAAAAATACCACGTGTGAATACCATGGTAATACCAATTAGCTGCCATACCAAATACCATGGGAACTATCCCTGGTAAGATTGTATAACCAAACAATCATGTGCATAAGCAATGCATAACCAAACACCTCCAACACCTATAGTAACATCATCAAGCCATATAGAGTCTCCAATACATGTAGAAACATCTCCAACACATTTAGCAACATCTCCAATGCTTCCAACACTTGTAGAAGCATCTCCAACATATGTAGCAACATCTCCAACAGCTTCAGCAACAGCATCAAGTCATCCAACTACCTCCAACACCTATAGAGGCACCTCCAATACTTGTAGCAACATCAACCTGTAATAAGCCATCTGAAACATGTCCTGCAACCATCTCTACTCATCCTCCAAATCCTACACTAAGTCATGCCACAACCAAGTTGACATCAATGGAAACCAACAAGACCAATAAACTAACCACTGTTACAAACCAACACTCATCACACTCATCATGAGGAGGAATACCAACATCATCATACTATCATAAGACATATGAAAAGCAACACCATGACCCTGTTGACATCAATTCCAACACTACAATTCCAACAAGTGATAGACGTGAATGTAAAAGTGACACTCATTAAAGTGGCGATGCACCAAAAATGACATTTGGGAAAACTCAATGAAATATAAATACAAACTCAACCAAAGTGAGGGACAATGTCAATGGAAGTGTGCACTGACTATTGACATGATTTTAACATCACACAAGTGCTGCCTTGATGGACGGTGTTATGATTTCTTAAGCTTGCATAAAAAAAGTGCACTCATAAGTTCAACCAAGATAGTGCTTGTGTGACCAAGTGACTTTGACAAGTAAACATATCGTAAAACATCAATCAACCATGGAATGACAAATCGTACGATCCTCAATAGGCTACAAACTTTAAGTGTGGATAAAATTTCAGAGAGTGTTGATCGCAACGTCAACACTAGTCAACGCACTCGTAGAACTTCAGTTTCTCTATTTAGGTTTAATTCTCTAAGTGAAAGTTCTTATTTCTTCAGGAAGTATTGATTTTCCATACAGATTACCCTAATTTTGCTACTTATCATGGTTAAATATATAGTCCCCTCTATTTCTTGCTCAGTTTGAAAAGCATCAATATAAGACTATTCATGCCTTAACTGTTTTTATAAGGGAGAAGGATATTAAGTATACTGAGATTTTAAACTCATTCCCTAGTGTTGCTCCACTTCTAGCGAGCTTGGACAGTACCCCAGTGAATTCACCTCAAGAGAACACAAGCATTGCTCCATTGCCAATAGGCCTGGACAATATTGCAGTGAAGTTTCTTGCTTCACCTCTTTGCGCAGGAAGCCTTTCCATTATTTCACCCTTTATTTATTTATTTTTTTATAGAACTGTACTTAGGAACTTTTTTATTTATTGGGGTAGAAGAGGGATCTCAACTTAATGAGAGTAGAAGAGGTTGTTCCTTATTTTAAGGGATTTAAAATATATATTCTCATTTTAAAGTTTTTCTCCTTTCCCTTCTCTACTCGGTTGAGTCGACAGGTCAAAACACCATTCAATACAAGGTTTATTCAAAATGAAGGTTATAATAAATATATGGGCTTCACCATTTGACCAAAGGCTTTTTGTCTGGAACGAATCATATTTTCCATTCAGACATCATTGAATTTAAATATATATAACCCAAGACAAAGAAGAGGTAACAGATAAGCCAAGCATTTTTCATCATTACAATTTCCCTTTCTCAAGTTTTGCCACATTTTTTTAATCCAAACAGGGGCATCTTTCATGCAAAGTCTCATTAAACATCATATGAAGGAAATGATATAACAAAACAAAGAAGTAAGGAAAAAATAACACTGACATGTAAAGTAACATGCATAACAAAAAACAAGAAAGTAAAATACATGCAGAGACTTAATGGAAAGAAGGTAGAAGCAATGCAAGGATAGAATTTCAGGGTTAAGTGTAATGAAATTTACAATGAAGCCACCGTAATTGGTTCTGACCTGCCATCAAAAAGATAAGAGCAATTAAAACCAATATATAATAATGTGCAATAGAGAAGATAAGAACTTGAAAAACTTGCACAAAAGATTGAAGACCTTTCTTAAAGGAAGAAATATGTGTCATATCACCTTACTTTACCCAACCTTCCACCTTACCTTTTTGAAGAAAACCAAAATCAAACAAATCTTGATGCCTCCTTGTGAATTTACCTGCACTTATTTTTTCTTGCTTAACAAACATCAAGAGAGATTGGGACCGGCTTCTAGAAAATGGTCATGCTAAGAAAGATGCTTCTAACTGATGATAGATTGGATAATAAAACTCAAAAAACATCCTCTTGAAAAACTTGAGATCCTTGAAGAGATAATTTCTCAATTAGTGGCATGGAATCAGGAAGAGAATATTGGAAGGGAAAATGAATCTCATCATATTCAAAAGGCTTGTCAAGATAGTGAGGACATGACATAAACATCAGGGGAGGTTGAATGCCTCAACTTCTTGACAGATTTCTGAATATTGAGATGATAAACCATAAATATCAGCTAATGTAAAACAACCATCATTAGATACACTAATGGGAAAATGATCAATCAAATGATATTTATTGGAACATGAACCATGATCCTATGGATTGATTAAGGCATAATATTCTCGGTTAGGAGAAAAAATATAGATCAGTTTGAAAGGCTCTACAAATGCTTTAAATTAAAGAATCATATTCCTCGTATGTTGAATGTGACAAACCATATACTTGTGATTGATTATAAACTCTACTGACATCATTATCATTAAAAAGGAATTCCAATATGGAAAACACATGAAACCAGTTGAGATGTAGTTGATGAAAAGGAGGAACTTGATTCACCAAATAATTCAAGCATTCACTCACACTCAAGAGGAGATATAGTTCTAGACGAAAATTATCAACATGAAGACATTCATAAGAAATATTAGGAGTTTATTACTTTCAAAATTATTTGATAGGCATGAATCCTTCGGACAATTATAATTGATCCAAAAATGGATCCTGGATAAACCTCTAAGTCTAAAAGACTTCATATAAGAGGTAAAAGGTGCCAAATGGCACAAATCCTTTGTAAATCAGAGGAAAATGAAAATCGCAGGCTTCTCCTAGAAATAATCTCATTGCAGATATCTCCTCATTTTGAATCCAACGCAACTTGAATGGGTGAAACGAACTCCAGATGAAGGAGTTACTGTAAAACGAAAATTGCCCAATGTCCTTAGAAAAGGAGGCAATTTCATTAAATTTTGAACTATATTGAAAATTTTGATTTTTAGTATAGGCTCATGGGCCAATCCATAGCTAACACATGGCAGGCTGGGATTAGGCCGTGTGGCCCTGTTTGATTAGTCTAAGAGGAAATGAGGCATTAACACTCAAGGGTCATTGGATATAAAAGATCAATGGACGGGAGCGAACCGCAGCAATGAAGCATTGATATCGCATCGGTGGATGGCTATATAAAGGAGGGACCTTAGGTCTTAAGGCATTGCGGCATGCAATCACCGAAATATTGCATCGCTTAAATCCAAAAGGAAAGGACAAAGACCTGTGACCAGGTGACTTTTCAATGTGCGATGGGCCGATCAAGCAGAGATCGCAATCGACGTGGGCATAGACCCTATTATATGAAGAGGCCTCAGACTTGTGCGATTTGCGATTGTGACTTGTCGCATCGCAGTATCGCGTTGGCACAACACATTGGAGCAGGGTCACATATGTTATAGATGAGATGGCCAGACCCGACAGGGCTCTAGGCGGTAATCGATATATTTTGAAGTTCGTCTGAAGGCAATTTTACATGCATTTTCGCCATTTCAAAGTATTTTAAAATACAAAGGGAAAACCATGGAGCAGGCCAATTATGATATGAGATAGTGATCCCCAGGTGGACCCAATGGCGGTATAAAGTAGGATTATGAATATTTGAAGTCCGGGAACTGTGCTTTCTGCGGACTTTCTCATGTTTTCACAGTGTTCTCTGTGTAAACAGAGAACTACTGTTACTAAGGATTCCAAGCACCAATTGCCCCTTACGTTACAGAAATGGTTGCCAGCTGCCCTTTTGGCATTAAGAAATGATGGTATAATGCCTGGAAGAGGGATTCGAAGTGGACAAAGGCCTGGGATACCGAGAGACGAGAATATAAAACCAACAGACAGCGCGATTTAGTGTAAAAGCCACAGAACAACAAAGGCTATGGGCTGTTGAATTGTTGGTGGCTGAGTTGCTGTTAAAGGTTGTTGTTGGGGCTTTTCTGTGAAGCAGAAGCCAAAGAGGTAGCGTAGAAGCCAAAGAGGTAGCGTAGAAGCCAAAGAGGCATCATAGAAGCCAAGGAGGTAGTGCAGAAGCAAAAGAGTAGCTGAGGGAGCCTTTGGGGTCACTTGAAGTTCAAGTGAAAAGCCAAGGAGCTGAAGGTTGCAGAAGGCAGAAGGAAGCCAGAAACCAAGAGCCAGAGAGCCAGAGCCAGAGTCAGAGCCAAGAGCCCGAACCAAAGCCAAAGAGCCAGAGTCAGAGCCAAGAGCCAGAGCCAAGAGCCAAAGAGCCAGAGCTTCAAGAGCCAAGGGATTAAATGGTGTCTGAACCCACTATTTTTGTGTAAGAATAGCAGGAGTTGGGCCAAGAGCTTGTAAAAAAGACTAATACCATAATCCCAGAGAGCCTAGTTGAATTAACTATAGCTCATGGAGATGTAGCCCAAGAAGTATGGGTGAACTCTAAATTAAATCGTTGTTTCTGTGTGTGTTTTATTGTTGCATTACCTCTACTGTTTGTTTTTTTGTTATATGTATTTATACATCAGTATCAACACACTAATTTACAGCATAACAACATAAATTAAAGCAAGTAATCAGTTGAAAAAAATTACAAGCATATACCCATATTTTCAAGCATTTCTTAATTCCGCATTGGTTAATCAAATAGACTTGGGAAAATTCAAGCTTTGGAAGTGGGAGAGGTTCTTGTAAGCTAGACAAGAAGCCTAAGTGCCCCATTTTCAATTCAGGTGGTATCAGAGCTTAAGATTGATTAACCACACCTTTAAGAAGGTTATATCAGAATGCTTGATTGAGAGAGCAAATACTGCTTTTCTAAAAGGTGTTTGAACAGCAAGAGGCTGATTGTATTCTTGTTTGTAGACTGACTATCTGCTGAGTTTGCAGAGGTGAAGGGAAATTTATTGATAGCTCAGTCTAGGAAGGACAAGAAGGAGAAGGGTTGAAGGCATTCTTCTATCCCAAAGGACCTCAAGGCAATCCAAAGCACAAGAATTTTGTTGCAAGAGGTTGCTTAAATAAGCTCTTTATTTATCTTTTTGAAGTTTTTTTTGTTCATTGGCATAATGACAATTCTACAAGTGGGTCCTCAAATTCTGCGTTCTTCACAAGATTCCTTGATGAAGACATGAAGCAAGAATTGTCCACCATGATGGATATGGTGAGGGAAATGTATGAGGATGGAAGGAAGAGCAGCATGCTTAGAAAGCAGTTGAATTCCATGAAGGAAGAGAAGCAGTTGCTTGCTGACAAATTGCAGGAAATGAATAGACAACTTGATATTGCAAATATGAACCTGAAGAGGATGCATGAGTTGGAAACACATCTCTTTGTTGTCCAAGAAGCCTTAGTCAAGTATCAGCTTGAAGAAGAATTAAGCCATTCCAGTTTGTCTTCAAATTCTTCTGAGAATGCTTGTATTGGTTCTTTTGAAAAACATACTAAAGGCATAGGTTCCAAGCTAATGTCCAAGATGGGCTATGAAGGAAAGGGCTTGGAAAAGCATGCACAAGGTAGTGTTGAACCAATAATGGTTGAGGAAAGGCCTAAATATTTGGGTCTTGGCTATGGTTAGTCTTATGGAGAGAATTCCAAAGCTGCCACGAAAGCCATTGAAATAGTCCCAAGAAAAAGTTTAATTTCATGTCCTCTACCTCAGAAGTATGAAGGTTGTATCCAAGAGGAATATAATAGCTTGAAACATCAATTACAGGATGCAGGTGTTCAGAAGCACACACTTGAACCAGAGAGTTGGGGAGACTCTAATAGCCTTGAAGAGTTTGATGGTGTTCCAAAGGGAGCCACTTCTTCATTTGCTTCACCTCCTCATGAAGGCAATAAAGGTGAAAGAGGCAAGTCTAAATCTGGTTCTAAACATTTTCCTTTTGATTTTGCAAAGCATGATAAATTTCCACATAAGTATGGGGAAAGAGTTGCATGTTCCTTTTATGGTTTGGATAACCATGATGTTTCTAGATGTTGGAAGAGAATGGCTGCATACAGGAAGCAGAACAAGGAAAAGAAGAAAGCAGCCAAAGGTCCACTGGACAAGGCAAATCATGCTATCAAGGGGATGCACATGCAGTGCACTTACTTCCATAAGCAAGGACATCTTGCTGCAAAGTGTTGGACACTGAATCCAGCAATGCTTCCACCAAAGCTGAAGAAAGTGGAAAGAGAAGATAGAAGAAATGGAAGTGAATATTCCATGAATGATGTGTCTCAGAACAATTCACATGATGATGTTGATGTGCAGACAAAGGTAGTAGAAAGGGATTGGTAAGGAACGGTTAGAGTTCTTATCCGATTAAGATTGCATGTCTATTGATGCATCTATATTATATTTGATTTCAGCTTTGAAATTACAGTGTGCTTAAGTGAAATTTGAGGGATGAAATGCATGCATGATATAGAGATGCATGAGCACAAGGATGTTGATGAATTCCTTGTTTTTGAACATGTATGTGTAATTAACTTGAAGGGTTGATTGTTTTGACATGCATGTGATGCCATGTTGACTTGAAAGAATTTAAATTGGTCTCTAAATGGAGATAATGATGAAAGTTTCATCTTTTGAAATAGAGTCATAATGGTCTTTTTCTACATGCTTGACTTGAAGGGTCATTTGTTTAAAGGCATGTTTTGTGGGCTTGTATACAGTCCATCATTTGTATGCAGATGTAAGACATGGAGGTGTTCACCAGATGTGAAATTTGTTTCTTTTGTTGAAGCAGGAGTTAGTCCATCCAGTTGTTGTTTGTATGCCTGTTGTTGTTAACAGTTGTTGTTGGCAGCTTGTCAAACAGGTACAAATGAAAGTTTTGTGGAGTAGATGTACTTCACATTTGTTGAGCCACCTTGGATCAATGATCAAGGCAAAGAAGCTCAAACTACCTTCTATGACCATTTCAATAGAAGTTTGGCAAGGAGGAAGACAGTTCTTCTCAGGAAGACCAGCCCATCTAGAGAAGGGAAGTGGTCAGAAACTTTGGTTCAAAGGCACTATGCAAAGGCAAGTGTAGGGAGACTGAAAGAAGAGGGTGAGTCACTCTCATTTACTATTCAGATCAGTATATCAGTCTTTTGGAGACCAAAAGTTCTCTTAGTGGGAAGGCGTGATCCAAAAATGGATCTTGGATAAACCTCTAAGTCTAAAAAACTTAATATAAGAGGGTAAAGGTGCCAAATGGCACAAATCCTTCATAAATCAGAGGAAAATGAAAATCATAGGTTTCTCCTAGAAATAGTCTGATTGCAGAGATATCCTCATTTTGAATCCAACGCAACTTGAATGGGTGAAAACGGACTCCGGATGAAGGAGTTATTGTAAAATGAAAATTGCCCAATGTCCTTAGAAAAGGAGGCAATTTCATTAAATTTTGAACTATATTGAAAGTTTTGATTTTTAGTATAGGCTCATGGGCCAATCCACAGATAACACATGGTAGGCCGGGATTAGGCCACATGGCCCTATTTGACTGGTCTAAGAGGAAATGAGGCATTAACGCTCAAGGGTTGTTGGATCTAAAAGATCAATGGACAGGAGCAAACCACAGCAATGAAGCATTGATATCGCATCAGTGGATGGCTATATAAAGGAGGGACCTCAGGTCTTAAGGCATTGCGGCATGCAATTGCCGAAATATCACATCGCTTAAATTTAAAGGGAAAGGACCAAGACCCGTGACCATATGACTTGCCGATATGTGATGGGCCGATCAAGCAGAGATCACAATCGGCGCGAGCATAGACCCTATTATATGAAGAGGCCTTAGACTTGTGTGATCTACGATTACGACTTGTCACATCACAGTATCGCATCAGCACAACACATTAGAGTGAGGCCACATATGTTATATATATGCGATGCGATAGCTGGACCCGATAGGGCTCTAGGCGGTAATCGATATATTTTGAAGTCCATCCAAAGGTGGTTTGCATGCATTTTCACTGTTTTAAAGTATTTTAAAATACAAAGGGAAAACCATGGAGCAGGCCAATTGTGATATGCGATAGCGATCCCCAGGCGGACTCGATGGCACTATAAAGCGAGATTATGAATATTTGAAGTCCGGGAACTGTGTTTTTAGCGAACTTTCTCGTGTTTTCACAGCGTTCTCTGTGTAAACAGAGAACAATTGTTACTAAGGATTCCAAGCGCTAATTTCCCCTTACATTATAGAAATGGTGGCCAGCTCCCCTTTTGGCACTAAGCAATGATGGTATAACGCCTGGAAGAGGGATTCGAAGCGGACAGAGGCTGGTGAGACCGAGAGACAAGAATCTGAAACCAACAAACAGCGTGATTTGGCTTAAAAGCCACAGAATGACAAAGACTGTGGGCTGCTGAATTGTTGGTGGCTAAGTTGTTGTTGAAGGTTGTTGTTGGGGCTTTGTTGTGAAGCAGAAGCCAAAGAGGTAGCGTAGAAGCCAAAGAGGCAGCGTAGAACCCGACGAGGCAATGCAGAAGCAAAAGAGCAGCTAATGGAGCCTTTGGGATCACTTGAAGTTCAAGTGAAAAGCCAAGGAGCTGAAGGTTGCAGAAGGCAGAAGGAAGCCAGAGGCCAAGAGCCAGAGAGCCGGAGCCAAGAGCTAGAGTCAGAGCCAAGAGCCCGAACCAGAGCCAAAGAGCCAGAGTTAGAGCCAAGAGCCAAAACCAAGAGCCAAAGAGCCAGAGCTTCAAGAGCCAGGGGATTAAATGGTTGTGTAAACCCACTGTTTTTGTGTAAGAACAGCAGGAGTTTGGCTAAGAGCTTGTAAAATAGACTAATACCATAATCATAGAGAGCCTAGTTGACTTAACTAGAGCTCACGGAGATGTAGCCCAAGAAGTATGGGTGAACTCCAAATTAAATCGTTGTTTCTATGTGTGTTTTATTGCTGCATTATCTCTGTTGTTTTTTTTGTGTTATATGTATTTATACATCAGTATCAACACACTAATTTATAGCATAACAACAAAAATTAAAGCAAGTAATCAATTTAAAACAACTACAAGCATATACCCATATTTTCAAGAATTTCTTAATTTTGCATTGGTTAATCAAATAGACTTGGGAAAATTCAAGCTTTGGAAGTGGGAGAGGTTCTTATAAGCTAGACAAGATTCCTAAGAGCCCCATTTTCAGATCAATAATATTTGGAATAATCAACTTCACAACTCCATACATCCATGGAAGGTATGCATTCCAAACTTGAGTTTAATACGAGAGATTTACATGAGGAGTGATTAATTGAAACAAAATTCTCAATCTAACTGGAGACAAAATCTTCAAATCTTGAAACATTATATCTAAAATACCACACAAATTTCAAGAAGGAAATTTCATCCAGTGAAAACATGCAAAAGAAAGAATTATGCAAGAATATACAAATCTGATTTGCTTTGGGGGTCTTACCATATTCATGAGGACCTAACATAACCATCAACAGAATTTGAAGTGCCTCGACTTCTTGGTGAGTGTCAAAACTTTCAATAATTGTAGAATTGCATTTCAAAAATTGAATCATATCATGCATGGTGTGTGGATAGCTACCATCAGCAATTTCAACAAGATCACTACTATCATGATGGTAGCCAAGTACATCACTAATTTTATCAGAATTTACAACTTCAATAGACATATTACCCAAGTCAGAAGGTTCTTCCAATTGCATTTCTAAAGATAGATTGATCTGACAAATCTCATGAGTAACTTGGATAGAAGAATTTTCTTCATGAAAAAATGAAAATAATAAGGGATGGAATGGATACCCAATGATTTATTTACCTTCTCTTCATCATGAATAACCTCACTACCTTGTGTTAATTAAAAATCCAACTCATCAGATGGTGAACTTGGAAAGCATGGAGTATCTACATTACAAAAGGTAGAACATAATGGATAGTAAGGTGAAGTGGAAGTTTAAATAAGAACATATTCTTGGACTGAATCAAATTCAAGATCTAAATCTTTCGAACAATTTTTTCTTGAGGGACCGAAACATAAAAAGGTGAACTTGGGAAACCATCATTACATACAATAATGGAGTTAGAATCAGCATAATGAAGATTGTTCAAGACTTCAGATTGATTAAGCAAATCAATTTCATTTGACTCATCACTGAGATTGCTAGATTCAAAATCAACTAAGAATGGGAGAACATTATATTGAAATGGAGGATTTTGAAAGAGAGAAGAAAAATCGAAAGAATCCTCACCTTCCTACTCTTCTACTCGTGAAAAGTCACTACCTTGCACCTTATCACTGTTTGGATATGGAAGAGATTGATCAAGTAAATTTAGGGGCAAGGGATCATGAGAAAAAGCTGATAGAGGACAATAGGAATCCAAATCATATTCAAGACTAGAGTTATGAGTGTCAATACCATCTTGAGGAATGGAGAGATTAGCCTTCCCCATAGGCTTCATGAACCATTCCAAAGTTTCATCCATAGGATCTAGATCATGAGAGATTGATGAAGGTTGAAGAGGCAGATCATTGATTTGATTTTCAAATTTCCCAACTTGAACATTATCACAAGGAGGAACCCAAATTGATATTGGAAAAGGAGGAGGACAAGGAACAGTAGGTTCCTCCTATGAGATTGGAGGTCTCTCACAATTTTTGAAAGTTGGGAGAATAGGAACATCTGGGGTTTTAGATTCACATTTATTCAAAGATACCTAAACCAAATGTTCAAACTTTTTATTTAATAAATCCCAATCAATATCTTCTTCAAGAAAATCACAACATAATTGAATGCATTTTTTATCAAAATCCTTAATTGATTCATCAGGATCCATTCTAAGTTGATTGATTCTTTTATAAACATCTCAGTAATCATACCTATCAAAAGCTTGATGAAGCTACTTTAAAAATTCATGAAAAGAATGAATGGTAGTAGTTGGCAAGGTATGACACCATCGATTAACACGGTCTTCAAGAGTGAGAGTTAATAGAATACACACAACATATTCATCAACGATTTTACGATATTTAAAAAACACAAGAAAATATTTTATGTGTTTGGATAAGAATGTACCACCCTCACCATCAAACCTGAATTGAGATAAGACATGAACAATTTCCACGTAGATGGAAAGTTTACTAGGAGATAGGTTAGAAACACACTACGGGATTATGATATGGGAAAGAGCCATTTAAGATCAGAGATTCAAAACAAACTCATTAGGCACATCTTGTCATCTAGCCCTCCTTCTAGCACTTGAATTTTGATGGTGTTGGATACCACCAACATACAAGGCATCTCCCCGATGTGAAATCCAATTATACCTCACACCATTTGGAGTAGGAGCCCCATCCGGAGTATCGGCACGGCCACCATAACACAAAGCTTTGCCTTGGTTTTAATGGATAACATAAGATATTATATACATAGACCTTTAACAAGCAAGTAAGTTGACATTACGAAACACCGATTGTAATGTGTAAAAGGAGACCATCATGAGCAGGAGACAAGAGTGAGTCTTTGGAACAAAGTAATACTAATAACTAAAAGAGACACACGAGAGCATGAAAATATTCATTAGAAAAATATTTCACATAATGATTATTAAAGCAAATACAACAGACATTCAACAAGATGGGTAACAATCCACTGAAATAATTCAATTTCTCCAGTACATATGAACACAACATATACCATAAAAATCCAAAGAATATTCCTAAAACATTTGTGATACATGCATGAAAATGTGTTGCCTCATTGAATTTCAATTAGGTGAAATATCCAAGTACATAGTTACAATGATGAGGCACTAGTTCCAGTAGTGGAACATTAAGTCACTTCTTGCTACTCCAAATAATAGTTTTCTCTCCTATGCCAAGTAGAGAATCCAGTACTATCTCTCCAAAGCTTAAGCCTCTAGAATCCCTTTGCTTGAGTTATGAGGTTGCTTTTATAATAAGGGAAATGACCTTTAAAACCCCCATGACTCTTGAGTTACCCTTATGACTCTTGGACTTCTATGCAACTCTTGAACTTCTAAATGACTTTTGGACTTCTCTATATGAATTTTAGACTTCTCCTAAAGACATTTTGTCCATATATGACTAAGTGACTTTCCATATTCCACATATGACTCTTGGACTTAAACAAATTACATTTTTTCCTTTTCCTTGAATATACATCATTACATTCCACATGATGATGTGGCATGACACATGGACACACATTAACTATTATGATGACACTTGTTCACGTAAAACTTGACAATGATGACATGTACTTCATGATGACGTGGAAATGCCAAGTTGTCTTCTTTGTTGCTTCATCTTTCATTCTTGGTGGTAGATATGATCTATGCTTCATCTTCATGAAGGATCCACTTTGTTATTATCTTCACCCTCCAAAGGGTCTTTGATCAAGATCAGAATCCTTTGAATCATCATGCAATGTATTCTTTCTGTCTCAGTCATTGATTTTCTTCATGTCTCTGTGATAGCTATTTTTTATTCTTCTTCTCCGTGTATGTTTCTTTATGCTTTCTCCTTGCTATCTAGTTTTAGAATTATCTTGTCATGATAGAAAGGTACTCTTTTCAATGAAATCATTCATGACAAAGCTAAATCAGTCTTAAAAGAATCTATTCTATCACTACCTAGCTCATGGAATTATCATCTCATGATAGACATGTGAAAGGGTTAAAAGAAGAAGGCTTGATTAGGAGGGTGTAGTTAGGAAGGCTCCACTATTCATTTTCATTGCACTTAAGGTAGTGGAAGTTCAAGGCTCACAAAAGGCCTTCAAGGTGTGCTTGTGCACTCAATCAAGAGAGAGATAGAGAACTCAAGGTGGCAGGGGGCAGATCTGAAGCACGAAGGAGAATCATTCATTGTTTCAAGGTGTTATTGTGCGCTTAAGGGACAAAGGAGGTAGCAAAGGCGCACATCGAAGGAACAAGGGATCAAGCTTTGAGCCTTCACAGTGTGCTTGTGCACTCAAGAGGAACTACGAGGGCACAGTTCTTCAAGTCGAAAGAGTCCACTCAAATCAAGGCTTCAAACTTCCTGACTCCATCATGCATCTTAAGGGAAGAAGCAAGGATGAAGGATTCATGCTTAAAGAGTGCACCATGCACCCTAAGGGAAGGATGAAGGTTTTGTGCTTCATGAGTACACCATGTGCCCCAAGTATTTGTGCTTCATCAGTGCGACATGTTCCCTAGGGTTTCGTGCTTCATAAGTGCAACATGCACCCTAAGGGAAGAGGAAAGGAAGAAGGCTTTATGCTTCAAGAGTGAACCATGTGCCCTAAGGGAAGGATGAGTGCTTCATGCTTTGTGAGTGCGCCATGCACCCTAAGGGAAGAGGGAAGGATGAAGGCTTCATGCTTCAAGAGTGCGTTATGCACCCTAAGGGAAGGATGAAGGCTTTGTGCTTTGTGACTGCACCATGTGCTTTTTAAGATACAAAGGATCCTTGCTTTTCCGAAGTGCACTTCGTTGTTCCAAAGTGTGCCTTCATTGTTATGAAGTGCACCTTGTTTTTCCAAATTGCACTTCATTCTTCTGGATTTCACTTCATTATTTTGGAGTGCATTTAGGATTGGGAGGGAAAAGTTCTCTCAAAGTGTGGCTACTTCATTTGGAATGCGCTTTTCATTGAGGGAGGCATCAAAATTCTAGGCCACTTATCCTAGGAATTACTAATGCACTATGAGAGGGAGTAGACATTAGAAAATACATAGTGCATAAGTATCGAAGGAAAATATATGTTAATGAGGCTCATAAATAAGTTTTTCTCATCACCTAGTAAGAGGGTTAATTCCTTTACAACTTACACTAAGTAGGAGGACCAATAAGAGCTCTCAAAATGGTTAATTGTAGGACCAGCAGAGTAGGAGAAATAAATGCATCCTAACATGACTCAAACATGGAACACACACATAAATTCCATCAGTACAAGCCAATGAAATGCAAATAACTCATGAACATTAATCACACATTGAAAGGACAGCCAAGCGACACCTATTTCTAAGTGTGACAATTGAAACGTTACATTACAACACTTAGAACACAAGTTACTACAGGAGTGACTAATGTGACCAAAATGTGTGCTAATCTATAAAAATGTGTCTATTGCATATTCTAATGATATGTAGGACCATGTAATGCAAAATGGTGTGTCATAACTAACTTTGGTGATATGCAAAGATGTGACACATGTAGGAGTGAAAAAAACAAAGTGACACTTGCAATAAAAGGAAAACATGACAACAAAACTTGAAAAATGTGAATGAACTTGAAAGTGACACAGAGTGAATGCAACATGAAAATGACACTTACAAAATTGAAAGTGAGAAAAAGTGACAATCGCAAATGTAAAAGAAACACGCATGAAAGCGGCGATGCACCAAAAACGACAGTTGGGAAAACTCACCAAAATAGAAATACATACACAAACAAAGTGATGGATATTGTCAATGAAAGTGTGCACTAACTATTGACATGAGGTGAACATCACATAGGTGCTTCCTTGATGGATGGTGTTATGATTTCCTAAACTTGCATAAAGAAAGTGCACTCATAATTTTAACCAGGATTGTGCATATGTGAGAAAGTGACTTTAACAAGTAAACATATCGTAAAACATCAATCAACCATTGAAGGATAAATCATGAGATCCTGAGTAGGATCCAAAATTCAAGTGTGGGAAAAAATTTGGAGAGTTTTTTTCACAGCGTCAATAGGTTCAAATGATATTCTAGCATAGTATCAATCTGTAGGTTGGCATGATTGATATGGTGTGATGTGGATCACATAATGATTTTTCATTCATCTAGTGCATATTGTTGAATGTGTGAATCTATGAATTTCTGATCCAGGGCACAATTAAATAGTGTGTCATTGTTTTAAGGCTTGAGCCCATGATTCAGGTTAGAATTGGATGGTGGTACGGCTAGTTTTGGGGATTGTTCATTTCTTTTGAATTTGTTCTAGTGTGGCTATTCATTGATCTGGTAATGATTCAAAACTATGATTAGCTCTTATGTGGATGTGTTTTGATATCACAATGATGCTTTTTGTGTCAATATTATGCATAAGGGTTATCTGAGATCTGATGGAATGAGGTAGTTTCATGTTTAGTTGATACATCAGATTTGATGTGTGAATCCTTCTTTTTTGCCTATTGTTCCATCATTATGGTATGCTAGAGTCTTTAATTAATCTAATTTATGGGTTCCTAACTATCATTTTATGTTTTCCAGTAGTAATGATCGTGTGTGTTGATCTGGTGTGTAAATCACAATAACTTTGAGTCTCCATATCAAGAGATCGGACCTCGTACAATTAGAAACTCAATTATAGTAAGAGAATGAAATATTCTAGTTTATTTGATGACCTAACCTCTGTTATAACATGAAGTCTAAGCACTCGTTGCTAAATTTCGTTGCTACTATCTCAAAGGTCACACGATTGTAACAAGGTCATTGGCCAACATTGAAATTTATTTATTGAACAAATTTTTTTCTGCTCAGTGAATTCAGGGATGCTACCTGAGGTTGTTGAACCTAGGTACAGCTACTGGGCATATTGATAATTGTTGGACCTAATACATTTTTATTAATATTGAAGCTTAACATTGTTAATTTTATTGAAATTAAAATCTTGGTCTGGAATTTGATGTGTTTATGAAGGCTTTGTATGCTAAAATGATTAATATGGTGCATTGTTGATGAAAATACTAATCCAACTTATCGATCTCATTAAAATTGGTTGTTGAAAGTATTGTTGAGTTTTGTTGATCAACAAGAGTTTGCAAAGAAGAATTGGTAGAGACCAATATTGGTCTTGTGATAGGCTTGTTGGTTGTTCTCCTTGGAATTGATGAAGTATTGTGGTTGCAAAATATGTATTGGATGAAATAGATGTCCACATTTATTAAGGAAGTTGGTGCCTCTAGCTGGTTGGTTCAAGCAAGCTAATCGAAGGGAGTGGGTGCTTCCTGCTGGTGGGTGCTGGTGAAACAACAAAAGGAGTGGGGCTTCCTATTGGTGGATTCCAACAAATCAATGAAATGGAGTGGGTGCTTCCCACTAGTGGGTGCTAGCAAACTTATGAAAGAAGAATTGAGAAGAGAAGAAGAAGAATGGTGGTTTTCTCCCTATACGGGTTTCCACATTAAAACAATTTATGTGTCTTTTATGTTAGTGATGTGATATTCCTTATGGTTTATGTGCTATTTATTTCATGCATAGTGTTAATTTTGATTTATCAGGTATTAATTTACAGAGAAGTGAAAAAGTTTTACAAGCAACTTTATATTGATTCATTCTCCCCTCACATGATAAACAATATTTATACATTTGAACAATAGTGTTTAGAGTTTAAGATTAGCATAAATACCATGAATGGGGAACAAGTTAGGCTAGGAAAACTAGGATGTTGATTCCACTCCCTTTATGCATGTATTTTTCCTTATAAAGATATGTTGAACCCATGACCAGCAAATTTCTATTTGAAATGTGGTTACAACAAATTCTATGGAAAATGTCCCTCCATGGTAAACAATATGCACCTCATAGAAGCGTATTAAATGTTGTATAGGTTGAGATATACACCATTGCAGCTAAATATTGTATATCTCATTGTGTATCTAACAATATATATCTTTACTTATATATCCTGAAATACATGCATCATGGGTGCATATTGTTTGTCACAAAAGACATGCATTAGGGGTGCATATTGTTTATTACGAGAGGCATGCATTAGGGGATACTGTCTTGTGATGAGGTGATAACCTCCCATTTCTGGTTTACAAACTCAAGGGGGCATACTTGGCATTCCACTTCTTCTCATTCCTTTCAATTATGTTGGAATACTAATGCCACCACTTAAATTTTCTCCTAGGATTACTCAATAGAGAATTTGGGCTGGGAACAACTTATTTATTTTGGGTTAATATCTTGAGAGAAATATTTGTAGACTATGAAGGTGGATATATTGGGAGTAGCACTACCAATAATCAAAAATTTTGAAGTGCATTGGATGAGATATTGCATGATTCAATAGGAAATTTATAGACTAGAGATAAAGCTTCTAGGATTAATCATGTTGTCTAATTCTTATCATGATCTTCCTTATGTACAAAATTCACTTTAGAGTAAATATTCATTTAGATATTATTTGATTTCCATAACCTACCTTGGGTTAAGCAAATGGATTTAGTTCATGTGATTGATAATATCCCATATGTGATTGTTTAGTATAAGTGAATGCAGTTGAAGCAACCTTACCCTAGAGAGATACTAATGCATGGGAGGAAACCTAGTTGAATGTGGGATAATCCATGTCTTAATATCAGGAAGCCATTGGGTTTCCAAATCATCTGATTAATGCAGGGATCACATTAAGTGGCCATATACTGAGGAGAACAAGGAGATCTATAAACCATAATACATGATTGGGGCACACCACATGAGATCAAAGGAGTGTGAAACACACGATGGACTACCATGAATACAAGAATGCAACAACCAATTTTAAAATTACTATGTCATTATTAAAATTTATTTAATTTTCAAAATTACCAAATGTATGTGAGACATAAAAATTACTTGTATAATATAATATAACTCAGTGGATAAACTACCTAAGCCCCAAAACATGGTGTGGGGACTTTGGCCAAGTAGTTTTCATTGGATTGCAAAAATTCTAACATAAATAAGAGACCAACATGTACCCATTGAATGGTTTGGATCTAATCCCCCATGTTAGGGATTTTTTAAGAGATATCCCATCTTCAACTAAAAATGCTGACATTTTCTTTCCACCATCATTTTTTATGGGTTGCTTTCAAGCATGCCATGTGCCCACTCTCTTTGTTTAGGCATTGGGGCATGTGAAATTAATGGTAGCTTGGGTCTCAAAAATTATGCCAAATATTGTGTAAGATAGAACCATTTAAGGTTTAGGCCATCATAGGGCTAGAAAACATGTGAAGGACATGCACTTTTATAGTGCATGCATGCATTTGTCATTAATAAGGTGTGTGTGTTCATCCTTACTATGTAAACGTGTAATCACATAAATCATTGATGTTATATAATGATCCAAGCATGGCTATATAAATTCTTAGGTCAAAAGTATGCTAACAATATTATACAAACTACATGTAAAACCATGTTACAATATAGTAGAAAATATATACAATTGTGTTACAGTTTACAGCTTCAAAGAACAAAAATGTGTTGCACGACAAAAGTGGCCAAATTGTTTAAATTTTCCTTCTTAAAATGCACACTAGTTTAAGGGAAATGCACTCTTAATGGTGAATTTTGTAAGATTAGATAATGGATATATATTCTATTGAGTAATATAGTCCTTGATATATGTATTACTTTAGAAGAAACTACAAGCTCAAAATGGAAATTTTGTGTTATTTGCATGAAAACAAGGCATGTTATAAAATGCATGACCTAGAGTGAACAATGCATGCCTTGTGTTAGGATTTTCATGATAACTTCATCATATCATAATGTTAGTTAAAATTCATATCTCTAGAATAATTATCCACATTATGCACACTATTCTTATGAAATTCCGTGAAAAACATGGCATTAAGGAAAATGCACAGCCTTTTAGGGAAAAATCTAGAGATATTTGAAGTATAAGAAGAAAACCTACTTGATGTTCATGACATTTCTTCTTCTCTTCATGAGCTCATTCCAATTCCAACTTTAACTCTTGAAAATAGAACCTATAAATTAGCCAAAACAAGAAAAGAGATCGAGATATACAACATGATATAATCAAATAACTCTAAATAATAGATCAAGGAACCTTATTCTACACATGTATAATCAAAGACATGATGTATGGGAAAAACAATGTACTTTGAATTAATGATAACCGAGAAAGATTAAAACCCTTGTTGAGGCCTTGATGTCGAAAATATTTCCCAACCTTCTCGTCCTTTCTTTGCCACAATGATAAATCCTTCAGTTTCACCAATGCATAAGGATGGATTATGGACCTCCAAACTCAAACTGACAGCATAAGGGTTGAATCAAAGTCTCCAAAATCCAACCTACGATCTATAGCAAGTACTTATTTTATAGGGAAAATGAGGTAGTTTTAGATCCACCATAACAAGGCTAGACCATTTTGAAAGGAGGTAAGTTCCATGAGATAAGGGATAAATCCTCATTAGTAGGAATTCAGGATCATATTCACCAAAAAATGGATGAATATGTTCCTAAAGCTTCTAGAGGGCGAAGCTTTGAAATTCTATTTTATTTTTCCTCATTTCCAAGTGTCATCACACTTTTGGCAAAGTCTACCTGCGTTGATCAGCGCAATTTTCATGCATGCAACATGCGCCATCACAGGTACTAATGGAGAAAGGTGTGATGGAGTCTCAAATTAGAGTTTTGAACCAATGTAATCTAGAATTATTATAACTTTTGGGAATAATATTTATTTTGGCCTTGCAAGGGATTGATGCAAAGTGTAACGGATGAAAAGAGATATGGGTTTGGGTCCTTTTTCCTAAGTGCGATAACATGGCCTATAACAGATTGCGCCTAGAGTAAAAAGTCAAAAGTTGTGGATGAAGATTGGAGTGCTTTACCATGTGAAAAATCTGGATCGAGAATCGACTAATTGATATCTAACAATAATCAATTAATTATTACAATACATTATCGTCATGATATCACCGATGAGGTAGGCATACCCATACCCAATATATAAGTTGTTATACATGTACAATGATCAAAGTCACATCCACTGGTTATGCATTATGGACCCATTCTTGGAGGAATTTTTGTATGACCATATCCATCATACTTCGTAGATCTGTGTATGAATCCTGAAATCACAGCCCGAATGGACGAAACTAGATCTGAGGCCTTCCATATCATCACTTGATAGAATGAATCTAACCATGTGAACAGACGGGTTTAAGTCGAACATGGTATACACCATCTGATTACCGCCGAATGAGGAAATCCATTAAAATATGTGAGAGGGACCACCGATAATGATAATAGCCCTCAAGGTACTAAGTGCAATCTATGAGGTGTGAATAAATGAGTTAACGTTGAACACCACAGAATTTTCCGGTCGAAGGCCAATGATGAGAACCTCGCACCGAAAGCAAGGAAAATTTCCTTTGAGGCATGCAATCTCCAAGGCACTGAGGGTAGTTTCTAGATAAACTTCCTAGATAATGTGTTGAAGTTAATAGGAAGTGACCTGTCACAGGAGGACCTTGATGTATCCCCCATCGACGACATGAAACAAATACCAATATTTTCCACAGAATGTGATGATGCAGAGTTGGCTCAGGGATGGATGACATGAAAGAAGGCTATAGGTATTGCAGCCAATGTTCACTGAGGGCGGACTTCTCTTGAACATATCAATGACACTTATATGGAATTAGCAACATTGACTCAAAGACCCATTACAAATACTTTTGATAAGGTCTAATCAAATAGGAGGCAAGCATATTTCCTAACCTAAAATAGTCACAGAGGTGAGAGTGTCATGTTCAAGAGCGACTTACTACCAAAAATTAGGTTTTATGCCATGTTTCCCCAATATTCCCTTCCAAGTATTTTTAACAAACCCTGAGAGGGAGTGGTTTGGTCTCGTTATTCTTTATGAGTCTACGTTTTTTATGTTTTTATGAGTCCAAAGAAGGGCTAACTAGACTTCTTTTTCATATCTAGAGAGTTTGAAAAAGAGGTAAAAAAGAAAACTTCGAGAGGTTCATTTTCATAAATTTAGTCCCTTGGGAATGAAAAGGTATAAAACAATACCCAGGAGAACTCTTTTAGTCATGCTTGACTAAAGTATTCCCTTTTCACAAATCGTCAATCCAATCCCTGAAAGGAATAAACTTATACTAGGTAGACATCCTCCATTAACTTTAATGAGTGCAAAAGAGACAAGTGTACTTGGCGATATTTTCATATTTTGGGAGTCTAAAAATAGCTTAAAGAGGACTCCAGGGGGTTCATTTTTTGTAAGTTTTTGCGAGCCTAAAAAAGTGATAAAATTATGTTGGGTAACTTATTCTCATGTATTTATGAGCACGAGAAGGAACAAAGACTAAGCTAGGTAATGTATTCTCATGTATTTATGATCATGATGAAGAAAAAATACTAAGCTCGATAACATATTCTCATGTATTTATGAGTACGATAAAGAACAAAGACTAAGCTCGGAATAGGTTTCATTTTTTTACACAAGCTTGAAACAGAGAAAAACTATGCTTGAGAGTGGTTTCATTTTTACACAAGCTTGAAACAGATAAAAAATATGCTTGAGAGTGGTTTCATTTTTACACAAGCTTGAAACAGAGAAAAAATATGTTTGAGATAACTACATTTCCCCCCTCATAATGGTAGAGGCATGCTCCCTAGCTTCGTTTCATCTACCAACTCTTCTCATTGACTCAAATAGATTGTTGGATATTGATAGAAACTTGTTCACTAGGAAGGAAGGAAGAGGATCATGTGATATGGGTGGATGAAATGAAGGTTAATCTCTAAGATCAAGTAAAAACAACTGAAATAAAAATCGAGATCTATTCAAAGATTCAAAGCAATTGGACGGGATTTGTTTCATTTTTTAATGAGCATGACACAAGAAAAGAACCATGCTCAAAGGTTTGTTTCATTTTTATGTGAGCTTGAAACATAGAAGAAATTATGCTCATGGTGACCTGTTTCATTTTTTAATGAGATTGAAAAAGTAAAAAATTATTCTCATAGGGTCATTTCATTTTTATGCGAGCTTGAAACATAGAATAAATTATGCTCATGGTGACCTATTTCATTTTTTAATGAGCTTGACATAGTAAAATAACTATGCTCAGGGCATTATTTACCTTGATCATGGCTCCCAAGAGGACAAGGCTCTAGAAGGAATACATATAAAGTACTTGGTTATGGCTTCCAATAGGTTTTCATCAGAGGAAAGAAAAATTCTCTTAAAGAAATACATATCAAGGGATCCAATAGGGGTAGGATGATTAGGCTCCAATTCCCCCAGTAAATAAATTACCATATCACTTACTGGATCTAGGTTAAAATAATTTGAGCAGACAGTAAGAGGCTTTTCTTCATCGATAGGTGCAAGCATGGAATAGGTTTCCACATAATTAACCTATGGCGAGGAAATTACCACTTGCATATTAGGAACATTTAGGGAAGTTGGATGGTTAGCAATCAAATCAGGACCAACGAATGAAAGTTGGTCAATAGTCACAATTTTTCCATCATGCGAGAAAGACATCACTCGAAATAATGTGGACTTGATATATTTCATGGCATAAACATAGTCTTGCCTAAGGAGAAAATTGAAATCAAAGGGGCCTTTGACTACCATAACATCAATACAAATAATTTTCCTTCTAAGGTAATAGGAAGCTGAGGAAATATCACTAAAGGTTCATTGTCTCTTCTATTAAAAGACAACATATTCTAAGTAATAGACACAATCTTAGGGTAACCTAAATCTTTCCAAGAAGTCATGGATAGAATGTTAATAGAAGCACCTTATTCTACAACAATGTGATTTGTGTTCTTATTACAAGCCTTCATCGTGACTTGGAAAGGCGTGTAAGAAGGGAGATTAGGCTTTATCATTTGATTCCAATCGAAGCAAGCGACTTCAATACTTGGAGGGGATTCCATGAGAATAGGAGAAATGCCCCCTTCTTCAGTGGGATCTAATGTAACATGAAGAACTTGAGTGGTATTAACTTCACTCTCCAAGGGGAAAGTACAATCGACTGAAGATGAAATCAAGTCAACCACTTTCGCAACCAATGGTTTGTTGGAAAATGACTCATGGTATTGAAGCTCACGGAGAGTGGGATTGACTGAAGACGAAATCAGATCAATCACTTCATCAACTAATGGAGGATTGTGGGAAAAATTAAGGTAACCAATTGGAAGTTGTTGTTGATAAATAGTAAGATTTCCCAACAATTTGGAGGCCTCATCCATATGAGGGAAAATGTGAGTTGATGACTCCCTTCACATAGCCTACAAGGAAACCTAGCTTTACCCTTTTTTTCAGGAACCTTATTATCTCTAGTTGATGGTTTTTCACTGGCATGATCTCTAGAGGATGATGGCAAGGTATGATGTGAGCCTATGAACCACACTTCTAATACTCGAGTAATACCAAGGAAATCCCTAAGAAGGTGGTCACCCTTACAAAGCTTGCAAGGGAATTTAATTTTACGAGTCATGTTGGAAGGTTTTTCAACATTAGCCACATTCATGGCAATGGTTGATTGGATGACCCCTTACTTATTTTTATTCTTCTTATTCTTCAGTTTCTTCTTCTTCTTAGCTTCCTGGTTACTAACCTCAACATTTTCACCAGGCGAAGAAGAAGAAATGGAATAAGATATGATGGGCAAAGAAGGAAAAGGGTCTACTTGAGGTTGGTGTTGTTGAGGATAGATTTCTTGTGAAGCAACTAGGACCTTCAGAACCATTGAAGTTGAAAATAACCATCTCGGTAAACCTATGATGAATCTAGGGAGGGACAACATAGCGATGTAAGGAGCACCAATATTCGCAAAAGAATGAAAAGGACCATGATTCCCGTCAAATGGGTTTCCTTGACTGGCAAACTCTGTAATTATTGCCATCAGACTCAACCTAAGGTATACTAAGGAGTGAAAAGTGATAATTCAATCAAAGAAACAGTAACAGTGAAAAGGGTCACTAGGTATGAAGTGATTACCAGGTTATTGTGAACTACAATATATTGTTAAGTATGTGCAGGCAATCTCCCCAAATGTTGTGTTCAGTGTATCAAAAACAATAAGGTGGATGACTTGGTTACCTAGGTTTGATTTTCAAACTAATGGGGAATTCCTATATACCTGAGGGTACATGGAAGTGTAGTTTATGGTAGTGTTGTTTAACCCGTAAATGTATGATGGGAGTGTTCCTTTTCGTAAATTTAGTTGAACCCGAATGAATTCCACAAGTTATTTTTAGGACAAATCAATTTTGTGAATAGAAGCGATCTCCCTAGGTTCAATGGCTTAACCTAAGAAAAACCAAACAAACTACACTACATTTCCCTAGAGATATTCGAAGTATAAGAAGAAAACTACACGAGCTTGCTTTTTCTCTCCACTTTCTCACTGCATTTCCAAATTTAACTCTTGAAAGAAGAACCTACAAATTATCCAAACAAGAAAATAGATCGAGATATACAACATGATATACTCAAATAAATCTAAATAAGGTATCAAGGAACCTTATTCTACACATGTATAATAAAATACATGATGTATGAGAAAAGCAATGCACTTTGTATTAATGATAACAGATAAATATTAAAACCCTTGTTGAGGCCTTGATATTGCAAATATATCTCAACCTTCTCATCCTTTCTTTGCCACAATGATAAGTCCTTCAATCTCACCAATGCATAAGGATGGATTGTGGACCTCTAAACTCAATCTGATATCATAAGGGCATAATCAGAGTCTCCAAAATCCGACTAGACTCTATAGAAGCTACTACTTTTATGGCGGAAATGAGGTAGTTTTAGATCCACCATACTAGGGTGAGGTCCACTTTGAAAAAAGATAAGGTCCATGAGATAAGGGGTAAAGCCTCATTAGTAGGAATTCGAAATCATATTCAATAAAAAATAGATGAATATGTTCTTGAAGCTTCTTGAGGGGGAAGCTTCAAAATTCTATTTTATTTTTCCTCATTTCCAAGTGTTATCACTCTTTTGGTAAAGGAAACCTATGTTGATCAGCGCGAGTTTCATGTATGCAACATGCACCATCGCAAGTAATAACGGATAAAGGTGCAATGGAGTCTCAAATTCGGGTTTTATACTAATGTAATCCATAATTCTTATAAATTTGGGGAATATTTTTACTTTTGGCCTTGCAAGAGATTAATGCAAAGTGTAATGGATGACGAGAGATCCGATTTTGGGGCCTTTTGCCTAAGTATGACAAAATGGATTGTAACACATGGGATGGTTTTTGTACATGTAAAGGAATAATATGTGTGCCTTACTAAAGATAAATGCACACATGCACTATAAAAATTCTCACTCTTGACATATTGTGCAAAACTATAACTGGCATAAACCCTAATTGATTCTTCCTTAGCCATATGAATGGGATTCATGAGAATAAGATTGAAAAGCAATGGTAATCCATTATGATATGATGATTTTGGTATAGCATGGCTAATATCCAATAAGAATACAAGCATGGAATGTTGTTTGAAACATACTTATGTATAAGTCCTAGTTACAGTGCTTGTAAGTTGTAAACTATATTTAGAGTTGTGTAACATCTTTCAATCATTTTCATTAATGATTAACAAAGAAAACAAAACATGGTCAAATACCCTAAATTAATTTTTCAAGCAATGTCATTTCCAAATATTTCATAAGCTCGTCATAATAAACCAACTATACAGAATTTTGTAGGTATCCATACACATTAACAAATTAACAAATGGAATTGAATTGTAAGGAGTAGTATAAACTTGTATAAGTGTGTATAATATTGTAATTATTACATTCCTTCCATTTAAATAAAACTCATATATATGTATATATATGTATATATAAAGATATATAAAGGAGGAGAATTATACAAAGGACTTTGGCACTTACTAAACCCTAAACACTTGGATGTTGAGTTTTCCTTGGTGTCATCTTCTTTTCACAATGACCCTTAGCATGTGTGATGTTCGCACTATACTATTTGAAAAAATGGCTTTTGCCACTTAACCTTTGACCACCGACATCACCTTCACATAGGCTCATTCCAAAGATATGGTTTAAAATTTTGTAATGGATAAAATTTTAATAATACAGCCCCTAAATTATTAACAAGATCATGGGAACACCAACCAAAAAGTGCCACCTAAACTTGCACAAACTTGATATTGCCACCTCACTTGCAATGTGGAGTGCAAAGTGTCTCTCTTCATGTCCGCAAGTCCACATGTCAACATCACTCTACCACATCACTTCCATAGCCATTTTCTCAAATGTGAAGGTCACTATAATATGGAGTTAAAACATATTTCTTCGCAACTCCACATTTCCATGTCAACCAAAATGCACCCAACACATCCATGACATGCAAAATGTACCTATCTTGATACTTAGATATTTTTTTGTCAAAATGTGGTGTGAAGACCTCTTGTCATTATATTCCTCAATACTTTGCAATTTTTTAGTTTTGCATTCTCCATTTGGTCCTTTGTATAAATCATAATACACTTTTATGCTTAGTCATTTTTTTTCAATTCAATCGCTTATGCACCACTTTCAAAGAGAAATAAAGAATTGCTACCCCCAGATCAATTCCCACACATATATTGATATTGTTTTTAATTTGTTGCATTTCTCTTAAAATTTTCATATAAATTGGTATCCAATATGTAATTACCATTAACAAATAAAAGGAACCAACTTATAATATTATAGCCAATCTGTGGTGAGTTTAGTTATATTCATATCCTCATTGAACGAGATATTTTATTAATAGGATCTCCACCTACTCTTAAACTTATCTGAAAAAGTATGTCAACCAAATGAAAAGAGGTATATTGTGGTGATACAATTAACACCCATGTATGTGAAGATATGGAGTTTCAATGGTATGTGGCTTAGAAGGCATATTCAGCACTCACACTAGAAGAGAAAATCATGAACAATGTTTGGACATATAGAATAGTACAAGCTAGTTTCATGCATGAAGCATTTAATTTTGTGTGCTATGAGATTCCTCATTCTATTCTCTTGAGTATTGTATAATAGTAAGTCTTATTATTGTTATTCTCACTATTTATTTTGAGAAACCCTAGTCCTATCTCAAACATTTATTTCTTTGTGTATTTATTGTATCATATTAAATAGGAGTACCACGTTTCTAAAACAAATAGAAGGTTCATTTCTTGTGATGTTATCTCTAAACCTTTAAATATTCCTAGATATCAGCAACGAGTTGAGTCTAAAGGTGGCCAACGGGAATTTATGTTAGATTCTACATTCTATTCTTTTGAAGCTTGTACAATAGTAGTCTTTGTGAACGATATTGTGAATATTTATTTTGAGCAGCCCCGGTCATGTCTCGAGCATTGATATCTTAGTGTATTTATTGCATCATATTAAAGAGGAGTACCACCTCTCCAAAAATATGGTTGAATTATCTCTTGTGATGTTAACTCCAAGGCTTTCAATAGTCCTAGAGATCAACAAAGAACTAAGTCCAATGGTGGCCAATGGGAATTTATATTATATTCCTCATTATATTATTTTGATTCTTCTATAATAGTAATATAAGTGAATTTTATTGTGAATATTTATTTTGCACATCCCTATTCCTATCGGAGGCATGTATTTCTTTATGTATTTATTGTATCATATTAAATAGGAGCACCACCTCTCTAAAGGATTATTCCTTACAATTTTATCTCCAAGGCTTTGAATAGTCATAGAGATCAATAAAGAGCTTAGTCCAACAATGGCTAAAAGACATTTCTTTTAAATGTTGGATGGGAATTTCTCTTAATTGTTGGGCACGCATCTCTCCTAAGCCCAATGGGGATTTCCCTTGATTATTTGATGGGAATTTCTCTTAAGCATAGTGATAGTTTTTCTTAGCGTTTAGCATGCATTCTCCTTAATCCTAATTGACATCTTCTTAAGGTTTGGTCATGCATTTCCTCCACGCCTTTGGCATGCATTTTTTACATTTCTAAAATGATTTTGGCATGCATTTTGTGCCTTGGGCATGCATTTTTGTTCTTATGGGTAGGAATTTCTTGAATCCTAGTGACATGCATTTAGTTTGATATTCATTCATATTGTGCACGTCATAATCCCATTGGGCATTTTCTTAAGGGTTGTGTGTGCATTTTGTTCCTTGGGATTGCATTTTTTTGCATGTGGGCATGCATTGGTGGAAGCCTTCTAGAATGCATTTATTATGCTAGGTATTTCCATTGTGGGCATGGTAATCCCAATGGGAATTTTCTTAAGTGTTGGTCATGCATTTCATGCCTTGGGCATGCATTTCAAACAAGCCTTTGACATGCATTTTGTGCCTTGGGTGTTAGGATATTCCGACACATAGGGAATAGTTAATTATAACCTGGTCTAGTGTAGAGTTAGGTAAAGTGTGTTTCTTTACTATGTACTTTTGTAACTTACAATCCGACGGTCACGATATGTAGTGATCTGACGGTTCATTCTCTCCTTGGTATTACTGACACTTGATCTGTGGCTTAACACCCGATTGGTCCATGATCTCTATTTAAAGAGCATGGAGGGTAATTTGTAGGGTAACTGTTTCATGAGAGAAGCTTATGTAAATTTTTCATTTCTTTTATTAATAAATTGCCTGAAGTGGCCGCGTTGGCTCAGGCTGTGGACTGTTTCCCTCTTTGAGGGTTTTAACCACGTCAACAATACTGGTGTATTGATCTGTGATCTATTTGTGAGAGGTTTCCTTTGGTTACCCTGTAAATTCCTACATGGTATCAGAGCTATTTGAGTGTCGCATCCGTTGGTGATCCAAATCTGAAGATGGTAGAACTGCATCCAACTGTCGTTTCCTATATCTATTGTTTCTTATTACTTTAGGGCCAAGAGGACTGCTCTATTGTGTTAGGAGCATCTGTTCTAGTGAGGAACCCCTTTCGTTTCACACAAAAAGGTTTCTGGTAGCCCTAGCTACGTCATTTTTAAGATCTGGAGGTATACATTGTTTATTTGCAGTTTCTACTTTTTTTCTCTCCGTTTATTTCGGTTTATTTATCTCTTTGATTTTTTATTACCGAATATACACCTTCCATTTCTGCTTATTCTCTTTGCCCCGCAACTCTGTGCGATCTGGTCAAATTAGAAACAGAAAGGAAGTTTTTTTCTCATGCGTATGCTCTTTTCCACCGCGCCTTAGTGTGATCTCGGAAAATCAAAAACATTGAGGAAAATTGTTAGTTTCCGAGTAAATCTAACTTCAAACCATAAGGTTTTTTTTTTTTGTATTTCAGTTTTGGGTTTTGTGGTTTTTTTTTTGCAGGCAAAAAAGAGCTCTCTCAAATAAGCACACACCCCAAAGCTTCAGTGACTAAAAAAAAAAAACCCCTTCCTCTTTTCCAAAAATTACTAACCTTTTAAACTAGCTCACTTGGTCCAAAGTTACTTTATGAGAATAGAGGTCTTGAGTTCAAGTCTTTCTCTTTGTTGAGCTAATTAGATTAAGTTTGGAAAGGGGGCATTTTTTTTTTTAAATATAACATTATCATTCATTTCCACACATTCCCGCCTTTGTTGGCATCTTCAACAACTTTTCTTCAAAAAGCCATAACTTCTTCATCCGAAAGTCGTTTTCAGAGCCGTTTTTTTTTAATCAGCCTAATTTTTCAAGATCTTTCCATTGGAATACTTAGTTTCAGCATATATAGCTTCAATTTTTGTTAAAATGGAAAGTCGATGCCAAGTTATTCTTGACAGCACCAACTACTTCCAATGGTGGTCCTACATTGTGGATTTATTTAGAAGTAAAGGTCTTTATAGAATAGCCTCAGGCCAAGAAACCAAACCAAAAGATGAAGATAAGGTAGCCAAATGGGAAAATATGCAAGATCAAGCACATGGGTTGATAGGGATGTCTATTTCTCCAGACCTTAGATTCCATATCGCAGAACTTGATACTCCTAATGAAGCAATGAAACAGATATTTTGAATTTAGAGCCCATCAACTCGAAAATAAGTTGCTTACATTGGACCCCAATAATTTTTCTTCCATTGAAGATTTTTTGTCCAAGTTCAAGACACTTAGACTTCTCTTGGAAGGTGTTAAGGTTAAGAAAGAAGATGGTAACCTTATCTATTCCATTCTTACTAAGTTGGGACTAACCTACTCTGTGTTTGTTTCCACATTCCATTCTACAAGAGAAGGCTTCATTTCTCAAGGACAAGACTACAAGTCCCCTTCCTTTGATTCCTTTTGTGATTCTTTAATAAGAGAACAAGAAAAACTC
>APFE030676743.1:157335-172517 GCA_000404065.3 Pinus taeda | reverse complement strand
ATCATTTGAATAATCATGTGGTTTCATATTTCCAGCAATGTATCTCAATCCATGAGAGATTGTGCCTTGAAGATATCTCAAAAGATTCTTAGCACCAATCCAGTAAGGCTCAACCAAATATGAGCTCACCATGTTAGCTGCAACACATATGTCCGGACGTAGGTTCTTTAAGAACATCAATGCGAATGAGTTTATGAAACTCATAGGCATTTCCCAAATCAAGTCCGACATCACTACCATATAACTTCTTGAAAGTTAAGATCCTTGAGGTAGTCACAGGCTTGCAGCTTATCTTTCCACATTCAGAATCCAACTCTCTCTGTCTCCTATAAATGAGAGGGTCTACACCTGTCAGACACAGGTGCCGATACGAGAGGTTTATTATCCACAACCTTCGAATAATGGTTTGGATTGGTTTCACTCCTAGTGAATCTCAGCTGCATTAGACAGCTATCAATCCTCTCATACTACGCCCGAGGGGTTTTTTTCAAGCCATAGAGGGCTTTCTTCCACCTGTATACATGAGATTCTCGATCATGAGTCTTAAACTCCTCGGGTTGTTCCAAGCCTGTGGACATGTTGCATGAGGGGAATGGTCCCCTTATAATATTTTCCTTTGGTATATTTCAGACATGTATCTTCATGCTCATTTTTGAATTCAGGCATCCTAGTCACCATCTGACTCACAGATCTCCAGTGCTAAGTCAATGGACATGGTCCCCAGTGGAATTCCTGTAACTTGATACAACCCTGAACTCAAAAACATCTTTGAAAGATCTATTTTCAAACATGTACCTTTCCATCGATAAGTGCCATCCTGTAACCTTTGACTTCTAATTCCGAGATGGACATCAGGTTCTTCTTGCGATCAGGTACATAAAAGAGATTCTGGGGTTCCTTGCTTTCGTGGAAGAGTCCACCATTTCCTTGATGACATGCATTACCAGTCATTCCTTTGATCATTGAATATGTCCTAGGAATGATTGTTATCTTCATCAAGAGATGTGTCTCTGCCATTCAGACACTCCTTCGCATAACGGCCGAACTTATTTCAATAAGGCATCCGCCTTTCCTTCCACCCTTAGATCCGAACTTCCCAATGAAGTGATCTTTAAATGGGCCATCAGAAACTTCCACTACACTATTCTGATAACATTCTCTACTTTGACTTCACCCTAGGTGAATTATGAGGAACCCATTGATCCTTCTATCTTGTCCCAACTGTCTTCGGTGATTGTTCTTTCACTCTTGCTTAGGCATTGTCATAACCTCAGCTCTGATACCATGTTAAGTTTTGGTATGTTCTATGCTAGAGAAATTTATTTAAATTTTCACAATTTGTAATCACATCAGCATTAAGATAAACTGCATATAGAACATAAATATAAAACATAGAAGACAAGCCAAGACAAGAGGACACTGGATGTGGCGCAAGCCAGGGACAAACCCCACAATGTGTGGGGAAACCCTTTGATCAAATCTTCTTTTATCTTCAAAGTTCTGCAGAGAAAGAGAGAGAGAGTACATTTACAACAGAAGTCAACACTTTGACTTGTCTAGATCAAAGCATAGATCATCTCCTATAATGATGAGATCAGTTGAAGACATTATGCTTCAACTGATCCTCCAAGGTGACTCCTTCACCTATCATCATCCTGCATCAGGTTCTCAAGCTATACCACTGCATACTGCATCATGCTGCACTATGCTGCCCATGTCCATGATCTTTATCCATCATAATCTTGTTCAAACTAAGGTGCATCATCATCACGCTATTGGCCCTGCTAATGTATCATTGTCCTGTCATGCACATGATCTCACAGTGCTGCCCATCATGTTGCTGCCTCTGCCTTCTCATTGCTTCATCATGCTACAACAATTTGTTTCTTTTGATATCATCCTTAGCTGCTTTCTATGGCTTGAAGCCTAGCAAGGTAGCTAGGCTATAGATCCTATTCAGTAAATTTCTTAAACAGTCATTATTTCTGCGTTAACAGATCTCGATGTGTTAACAGTTTTCTATGACAACGTTGACAACGTATAGGGTTTCTCCTTGAACCAGTGTGTATAAACCCTTTATGCCCTGTGTTTGCTACAACATGTTCCTTACTGTGTGTTCCTTACATAGCTGCCTTGACTACGTTCATTATGTTGAGTTCCTTATACTATATAGATGAATGTGGTTCCATATTCACGTGGCTTCATATGGCTATGTATATATTTGAACGTATTCCTTCATAACTACATTGAACTTAGCTTCATATGACTACGTATATATTTATGAACGTATTCCTTCATAACTACATTGAGATTGTTGTGCGTGTTATATATATACGCCATGACTGTGTGTAGAGCATAGGTTTTCTAGCGTATAAGATAATGCATTGTATAGCCTGTGTGGTCTGATCATCATACCACATCCCGCGTGAACTTCTTATATGAACCATCCAGCGTATAGAATAGTATGTCCACCATATCACCAGACAGCGTATAGAATTTATATGATTTTCTGTGTATCCACCTGACAGCCCAGCATTGACTTCCAGGTGTATGTCTGCCTGTGTGTTCATAACAAAGTATAATGCCATTTTGTTTACCACAATGCCAATGCCTTGCGTTCACCATGGTTGCGTATCACCTGCGTTCACCATGATGCCACTTCATTCACCACAATATAATAATTGTGTTTCACTATAATGCTATGGTTGTGTAGTGGTTAATCTAGGGTGCTAGATTAGACTAAATTTAATGTCAACCAAGGTAGGTAAACTTAGAGGCATGTGTCTAAAGTCTATAGACCTAAAAGGATCTCATCTACCTAAAGTGCCTACTGTGACAAGCTACAACACTCCTTTACAGGAGATTGAAATATGTTTCCTTTCACACCTTAACACTCAGATCATCTAATTTAATTAACTGTTCTAAAGGAACAATGTGTTACTAGTCTGAGTTTTCAACCCTCTTACAAGGATATCATTCACAAAAGCTCTTTCCAGCTAACACACTAAGCATTCATGAAAACCAAAAACTCTTTTAAACACACTAAAACTCAAATGCATGAAAACAGAGTCCACAGAGATACTTCCAAATTCAATGGTCGATCAAATCTTTTACAAGATCTTGTTCAATAATCTAGCAATCGAATTCTCAAACTATCACCATGAATCATACAATAATACTTGCAAGAACTTCTAATGGAATAAATAAACTCACAGGCAAGAAAATAACATCAAATGCTATTCAACACTATTCAGATTCGAAAACGCTATGGAAATGAAAATAAAAGTATACCAATCTCCACGTAGGGCTCGTCCACGCTTCAATGACACACTTAGGAAACTTCAATTGATGAAAACGTTAACGCATAAGCACTGTAATGGAAAAATGATGCTTGTAATTAAGTTCTAGAAATCAAATTACATGCGAGAGCAATGTTCAGGAAGCAATACACAAGAACAACAACGTTCTAGAAACAATACGCAGTCTTTTTAATCTGCTTGTCTCCTATCCTTCGTTCACTAACTTTCCCTTCTAGTCTATAATCAAATGTACATACATTATCATGCAGATGTTTCTGCTTTTACAAAAAAAGGTGATTTTTGTCTTTTCTAATCTTAACTGATTTCCAAAACAAAACGAAATCAGTTTAGGTAACTCTGGCTTTTTGCTGCTTTTGTGACCAAAAAGGCTGGGTTTGACCAGCATTGACCATGTATCCAGGAGCTTTAGATTCACTATTGAATAGATCTTTCACCATGTATGTACATCCTAGATCACGTTCCTATCCTTTGTTTTGATTTTCCTGCCATGCCACATGTCACATCATAAACCAATTACAAGAAGTCATGACATCCTGTAATTTTGTTGAAAATTTCTAATTTTTAACATAAAAATTCACAAATTAAATTTAATGTAAAATAACAACTATAATTCTTTGATTAATCAATTTCAATGGACTATGAGGGGTTTATGGGAGAAAATGATAGACAAATTATGGATTTCTAGAAGAAAAGGATGGCAATGAAATGGTATCAACATCTCCCCCAAGCTCAATGATTTAGCATGTCCTCATGCTAATCCTAATGTGCTCCCTTTATATTATGTTCCTGCTTGTGCCTCTGCCGCTTGTAGCAATGCATCTATATTCTTCTGAGCTTGGGCATCATTTTGAACGTGGAGCTCATGTTTCATATTCTTGTATTTTTCTTTGAGAGCTTTCTTTTGAGGACACCATTTGGTTGCCCATTTGTAAATGTCGGTTTGCTCAGTCTTAAGTTCTTTGATTTGCTCCTTCAGTCTCTCATTTTTCTGTTGAATCTTCTTGCTCTAAGCTCTCAACATTTCATTCTCCTTCTTGATGACCTTCTCTAGCATGTTTGCCTCCATCAATTCCTCTTTTAGCTTTTCAGTTTGTTTCTCTAACCTTCTTTGTTTCTTGTTTGCAGGTGCTGGCTCTTTCCCTTGTTCCTTGTCACTCTCGACTTCCATTTCTGCTTCCGGTCTTGGCTGTGAATGAGCATTGCTCTCAATGTCCATTGGTGCATTTGCATTTGACTTTGGTTGGTCATCTTGTGTTTGGTTCTTTTGTATTATCCTCGATCTTCTCGTATATGTAGTGAAGATTTTGTCTTGCTCAATTTTCTGGGAAGCTTCTTGCCTCATCCTTCTTGTCCTCACACTACTGTTGTGTGGAGGAACATTGCTTGACTTGCACTCAGGGATTTCCTCATCAATATCAAGCATAAACTCTATGCGCTCTTGTTGTTCCTGTTCATCTTCTCCATCTTTAATTTGATTAGCAATAAAAAATTCTTTCCATGTTTTTCCCCTCCTCTGCACTTCAAATTCAATTAGAATTTTAATCAACCCAGAATGATACAAATTTTTATCTTCATTACCCTTTTGTTTCTGAATAGTTTTTGACATTTTAGTCAAACTCTGTAAGAGGAAATAGGGTAGACTGATGGTGCATTTCCCTTTTAAGTGCAACAGGAGTTTGATGTCATATAGATATATTATGTTGTAACGACCTTCACATGTAACACATTTCTGAATAATGTATACCATTTCATCCCATGGGTGCATTAGCCAGCTTCTAGGGACACCCTTTTTCCAGTTGACAGAGGAAACCCTTGACCTAGACATAAACTGAGTCCATGATTTTTCCTTAAATTGTTTTGTTTTGAAATATTTTTCCCCTTCTGGACTAATTCCCAAGGTTTGTGCTATGGTATCCTCTGAAATTCTAAAAGAGAAGTTTCCTATTAATGTTTTCTCTCCATTGAATGTGAATGTAAACTGCTTGGTCACTTCTTCATTGTTCCCATTAAATTTCTCTAGGAAGGATAACCATTGCTTTTCCCTTAAAATCGTAATACAGTCATCATGATATTGCGCACCATCAAATGTTTCAGGCTCTACTCTATTGGTCAATTTGAAAAATAAATTCTTGTTCTAACCCTTTTTGTTTATGCTCAACAATTCAATAAGGGTCTCTCAATTTGTTACCTATGTTCTTCGCTCCACTTAACCGACCTGGTAACGCCCTCGGTTCTTGGGGTCTCCTTCTTCAATTTCTTGGGCAGCAACTGGATTGATGTCCTTGGATTATGGGCAGAGGTAGAAACTCGTGGTGAGCCTATTTGCTATGCTCTCCCTTTGTAGTGCCTGCTATCTCGGCCTTCTTTGAAAACTCAGAGTTTGAATCACTAATATGGTAACACCCTTTACGAACTGAGAGTTTTATGGAGTGAAACTTAACAGCTGGCCTCTCCCAAATTACTATAATGATAATGCAGAGTGCATTCACATCATAAAGACAGAGGAGTTGTACTGGTTTGCATAGGTACAATCATGAGAACGCCATATACATGTAAGGAGTGTTGGAGTGATGATAACGGATATATGTTGCATGAGTCGACTTGGGTCAAACAATTGTTTTATAACTTGGCCGATTCAAAAATGAATGAAATCATTAACACTTGTCTTTCTAATGATTCACCACTTGTCCATTACTTGTTGGTACTTGGCCGATTGGAAAGATGATGGATCGATGACAAGGTTTGATGGCCGATTCAAAAATGAGGAGTTAATGACAAGGTTTGAAGGGTGGTGTAGGAAAAGATTTAAAAATTGTAATGTGATGGGAAATGATAGCAGAGTTGAGTAGTTAGGAATGTTACAAGGGTGATGGGTATAGGGGTTTTTGAAATTGATAACAAGCAATCATAATCATCATATTTAACACAAAAATAATTCAAGAATTTTTAAATGTTAAAAAAATAAATAACAACAATACATTACACTTGTTGGTTGACCAAAAGTTGAGTTGGCATGCACAGGTAGGACTGATCTTCATTGTCCAAATATGACTAATCTTCACTGTCCATAACAGGTCCCTTTTGAGATGAAATTGGATATAACAGGTCCCTCAGAAATCTGAAGAATTATGTTTGTGTAGCTTCTTTGAAATCTCAAGATCTATGTGTGTGCAGCTTCCTTGATCCTTGGTGTTGATGTATCCTTAATGATAAGCAACCTTTGAAACTCTGTTGAAACTTTGTTGAAGTAGCCTGATGTATCTTGAATGCAGTCTTTAACAGGTCCCTTTGATATTTGTTGAACAGGTCCCTCTAATATTGGTACTGGTAACATAGTCTTCTAAACAGGTCCCACTACATATTGCTTGAACAAGTCCCTCTGATTAGAACAAAAACAAAAACAACTTCTTTATTGAAATACTGAAGTACTGAAACAAATTCTTTGAAGATTTACAAATGAGGAGATGAGATAAGGAAAACAAAATGTTGATGCTTTCTCCCCCACTAAAGCTTTGACTTGTCCTCAAGTCATTATTGAAGCGATGAACCAAACAGTAAACAAACAGAATGATGAATTCTTACCATCCAAAGGATTGGTTTTCAAGTAAGAATTCTGGGTTAGAGTGTGCCAGAGTCTGGTTTTCACATCTAAACCATTATTATTTTTGTGTTTTTTTTTTTTATTTTTTTTATTTATTTATTTATTTATATTTATTTTTAATGAAATGAAATGAACTAAGGTAGAGATATCATAGCTGAAGGCTGCAATATCTCAACCTCCCTTTGCTGAGATACAGTTTGAAGAAAATTCTCCTTGTTGATGGGCTTATGATAGAGTTTCAACCTATGGCCATTGACAAGAAAGGGGTTTCCTTCTCCATCAATGGTAGTAAGCTGGACTGATCCATTTTCATAAACTTGAACTATTTCATATGGACCCAGCCAATGTGTGGTAAATTTGGCTTTATGATCTCTGAATTTAGAGTCAAAGAGTAAAGCCCAATCTCCTTCTTTGAATTGTTTATTTTGATGTGTGCATCATGCCACTGCTTCCTTTGTTTTTGCATTAGGAGTGTTGTCTCCTATGCTTGTTGCCTCATTTCATCTAGCTGGTTCAATTGTTGAATTCTATCTTGTTGGGCTTCATTGAGATCAATTCCTAAATCTGCAGCCATCTTATAAGTATGTATTTGAAATTCAATAGGAAGCATTACCTCTTTGCCATACACCAACTGATATGGTGTAAATCCTGTAGTGTTCTTCCATGTGATTCTATAAACCCAGAGTGCATCTTTGAGCTTCTCTTCCCAATTCTTTTGTTCATTGCTACGGTCTTAGTGATAATTCCTTCCAATGTTTTATTTGTGGATTCCACCTGGCCATTGGCCTATGGATGGTAAGGTGTACTTTTCCTGTGCTTGATTTGATATTTTTCTGTGATGTCTTTGACTAACTTTGAAGTAAACTAATTACCTTGATCTGTCACTATCTCTCTTGGTACTCCATACCTTACAAAAATTTCTTCAAAAATGAAGTTTACCACTATCTGTTTAGTTTCTCGGACTAGTGCTTTGGCTTCAGCCCATTTTATCACGTAATCAGTACATCCTAGGATGTATTTTTTACCTTTGGAAGTTGGATTGATGGGTCCTATGAAATATAGAGCCCATTTTTCAAATGGCTCTAAATGTACTTGAGGCTGAAGTGGCATTTCATCTGTAGTTGTTGGCCTACCCATTCTTTGACAGCTATCACAACTTTTCACATACTTCTTGGAATCCTTAAAAATAGATGGCCAGTAGTATCCAAGACTGAGAATTTTGAATGTTGTTCTTTTGGCTGCAAAATGCCCACCACACAGTTCATCATGGAAAGATTTTAAAATGTCAATTATGTGATCATTTCTTACACATCGTCTAATAATCATATCATAACCAGTGTAAAATAAATCTCCATTAACCCATGAGTATCTAGCACTTTGTTTGATTAGCCTCTTCTTTTCCTTTGGAGTAAAATATGGAGGTGTTCTTCCTGTGGAAAAATAGTTGGCCAAGTCAGCATACCAAGGATTCACTATTGAAATTGCAAATAAATTTTCATCTAGAAAAGAATCTTCAACCGGAACAACCTCACCTATATTTTGCAGTCTAGAAAGAAAATATGCCACCTGATTCTCCTTACCTGGTCTATCTAACACTGTGATATTAAATTCCTGTAATAATAACAGCCATCTGGTAACTTTGCCATTAGTTATTGGTTTATTCATTAAATAGTTAATGGCAGAATGGTCAGTGTGTACAAAAACCTCATAACCAGTTATATAATGTCGGAATTTATTCACAGCATGTATGATTGCAAGCATTTCTTTTTCAGTGACTGTGTAGTTTAATTCTGCAGGTGTTAGATTTTTACTAATGAAATAGATGGCATAATGGAAAGACTCCTCTTTTTGGCCTAATGAGGCACCTACTGCAGTATCACATGCATATTTAAATATGTGAAATGGTAGGTTCCAGTTAGGTCCTTTTAAGACTGGTGTGGTTGATAACTTTTCTTTGAGTGTTTCAAAAGCTTGCTGACAATTCTCATTCCAGTTGAAAGGTGTATATTTTGCTAGAAGCTTAAACAAAGGTAAAGCTACTTTACTAAAATGTTCAATAAACCTTCTGTAATAGCTTGCATACCCATGAAAACTTCTTACCTCTTTTTGAGTCTTCAAAATTGGCAAATTGATAATGATTTGGATTTTTTATGGATCAACTTTAATGCCTTGAGAATAAATATAGTGTCCTAATACTATCCCTTCATTTAACATCATAAAACACTTTTCATTGCTCAGGGACAGATTAGCTTCAATACATCTCTTCAAAACTTTTTCAAGATTCTCTAATGCATGCTCAAATGAATTACCATACACTAAAAAATCATCCATGTAAACTTCAACACCATCATGAACTAAATCAGCAAAAATAACCAATACAGCTCTCTGAAATGTAGCTGGAGCATTGCAAAGTCCAAATGGTAAAACATTATAGGCATAAGTGCCCTAGGGACAAGTAAAAGTGGTTTTGTCCTGGTCCTCTAAGGCTATTCTGATCTGGTTATAGCCACTGAAACCATCAAGAAAAGAGAATGATGATTTCCCAGCTAATGTGTCTAGCACTTGGTCAATAAATGGTAGTGGGAAATAATCTTTGAGGGTTTCCTTGTTCAATTGTCTGTAATCAACACAAATCCTCCACTTTCCATTTTTCTTGGGCACTACTACCAATGGGGATACCCACTGACTATCAGAGATAGGATAGATAAAATTGACTTTCAACATTTTTGTAATTCATCTCTAACAATATCCTGAAGCATGGGATTCATTCGTCTCTACGATTGCCTCATTGGTTTGATATTACTATTCGTATAAATGTGGTGAGTGCATGTTTCAGGGTGAATTCTGTGCATATCGGTGTAGTCCCAAGCAAATTCTTTCTGGTATTTTCTCAATAATTGTATCAATTTTTCCTCCTGAGATGAGTCTAGGTGAGTGCCAATATTCAAAGTTTTTCCTGGACTAATCTCTATGGTCTTGCTCTGTGTGTTTGTGATAAATTGAATAGGAAAATGTTCTGAAATTTTATTTTCAAGGAATGAATGGCGCATTTTTCCTGAAAATTTTGTGCCAAAAGTTCATCTACAGCATGGTATTGGTCATTTCTCAATTTTTCGGAAATATCAGGTTGAGAAAGGAACAATTCTACCAAATCATCATTATTATGTTCTTGAAAATCATAGATTTGGTTGATGCTGAAAAGATGAACTTTCCTTATCATGTATTATCATAAGCCATAATTGTGTCTACGCGGTGATTGTGCTGATGGGTAAAGTGAGTTTTTTCTTTCAGTTCTTCGTGAATGATCAATTCCGATCTCATCTATGAAGCAGCAGTTTCTAACCATGGTCACCAAGGATGAAGGTGTCTCCTAAATTGGATTTTGGCTGAAGAACTAAAAATTCCACTTGATACTCCAAAGTCCGTGAAACAATATGTCCTCCAAATCCCTTCAGGAATCACTTTAGACCATCAGCGAGTCTTATAACAATTGTTGTGGCTGCAAGTTTGAGCTGCAGTTTCATTGTTCAAGATTCATCACATTATTGCGGCCGCAAGGTCAATTAAGTTGTTTGGGAATATGTATGTTGTTAATGATGTAGGACTTTGGGAATACCAGGTCAACATACTTTCCATTGAAATGGTGTTTGTCATAAGGCCAGCAAATGTCAATAACATGAATAGTTTGTGGATCAACTCTTTCCTGGTAGGCTCTTGAGGCACAGTTCTTTGATGGCTTAGTATATATGGAATGTCTTTTATGGCTTGTAGTAGTGGAATTTTTATATAGACATTCTTTAGCTCATCTAAAACATCAAACTGTGGTATAGACAAGGGAAGTTTTGTTTGGACCAATCTGTCTGGAAAAGGTGGTGGATGCAACGGTTGCATTTGTTTGCTTTTGATGTCATCATTTTGTTTCCTTTGAGTTGGAGTTCCATTTTCATTTTCTTTGTTTTCCTCTTGTTTATCAGCGATTGGAGATTCTTTTTGAAGTACCTTACCAGACCCTAAATTGATATTTTGCAAAGGTAATGTGGGATATGATGGTCCCTCATCTACATTATAAGCTGGTCTCTCTACTCTGTTATTTGGATTTGGTACAGGTTGAGCAGGAATTTGAGTACGTCTAGGAGGTTGTTGGTTAGATGGAAGTTGTAATTGTGGTGGATTTATTGGTGGAGGAGCAAGCAATGCTATTTGAGTGGGTTGGGGTTGATGTTGGTAAACAACTTGCTGCTGAGCATATTGCTGATATGTTTGAGGATATTGCGAATATGGTTGATGATATTGTTGATATGGCTCCGAATATGGTTGGTATGGTTGAGGATATGGTTGATATTGTTGAGAGTATTGCTGAGATGGTCTCCATTGTTGTTGTGGGTAATTTTGGTGCTGCCATGGCATGGGTACATTCCACGAATTCTGAGCATACATCTGATCTTGTGCAAGAAATTTCAAATTATGGTTTGGAAACATACCTTGAGGTGGAGGTCTTGGTTGCCATGGTCTCTTTGCGCCCATGAAATACACATTCTCTATATCTGTGTTAGCTGCCACATTACAATTCTGCAAAATCTTGACTTTAGAGCAATGAAACATATGATGATTTTCAGTACAAAAGGCACAAACTTGAATGTTTTCTAATGGGCAGTCTTTTAAGGCATGTTTCTTCTGGAATTTTGGACAAAAGACAACCATTATTTGATCTTCCTCTTCTTGTCTTTTCTTGACTTTGAGAGTGTCAATTTGAGTTCCTAAGGTACTTAATAGATCTCTTTTGAATTCTTCTAACAAATTTCCTATTTCAGCTCTTGTGACACTTGCTGAAGCAGATTTTGTGGCTTTGGATGATATGGCTCTTTTTCCAATTTTGGCTTTGCTCCTAGAGTACTTTTCACATAAATCAGCAATTTCTTTGAAAGGTAAGGTGGAAATATCACCTTTTCCCATCAAATTAAGATCATCTAAGTATTCTTCTCGAATTCCCTTCAAAAATATTTTTCGAATGAGACCAAGAGTCATGGATCAATGTTTTGATTTTTGTAAATTGTAAGCAAATCGTTCCAAGTACTCCTCTAAATTTTCATCCTCTTGTTGATTCATCCTAAAGATATCATCCTTAGAATCTTTCGATCTACAATAAGGTTGGTATTTCTTTAGGAATATTCTTCTCATGCCATCCCAATCAGTTATTACATGTTCACCAAGTCCCATCAACCATCTTAGTGTTGATGCTTTTAATGTTGTTGGGAAGAGTCTAAGCCTATGGGCATCATCTGTGTCACCATATGTTCAACATACAATGTCAAACTCAAACAAGAATGAATCTAGATCTTCTGAATCCATGCCATGAAAGTTTGGTAACACAGAAGGAGGTATGTTTTTCATTTTTATTTCCTCATCATGATTTTCTTCTGGTTCTTGAATAGGAAATTTAAAGGTTGACTCTTCCTCCTCTCTTTGATCTTGTTGTTGTTCAGGAGTGGGTCTTCTTGTTGATCCTCCTCCTTCCTCAGCCATTTTGATAGATTCCTCTGGTGATTTAATTTCTTGTTCAGTGTCACTTGTTCCAAAGAGAAGTTGTTCTAGAGATTGTTGAGTTATTTTTCTACTTTCTCTTTTTGTAGAGGATCCAGGGAGATTTTTCTTCTGTGATTCGTGTGCCAATAGGATTTGTCTCTCAATAAGTGTAAGTCTTTTCCCTGATTTGTGTTTATCCTCTAATTTTTGTATGGTGACTTCCTCAGCTAGTGTTGTGTGTTCAATTTTACCTAAAGGGTCTACTCCTGGTGGTAGGTTAGTTTTTGGATGGGGGGGTTTTTATGAATCTACCTTTATTATCTCTAGATCTAGGCATAAGCAAACATGACTTCTAAAATGACGAAATAAAATCAAATCTATGTTTTGTTTTTGTTTGATTTTTTTTATTTTAATTTTTTTTATATTTTGTTTTTTTTTTAGAAATCCTCTAACTGCGCCTCCCTGGCAACGGCGCCAAAATGTAGTGGTTAATCTAGGGTGCTAGATTAGACTAAATTTAATGTCAACCAAGGTAGGTAAACTTAGAGGCACGTGTCTAAAGTCTATAGACCTAAAAGGATCTCATCTACCTAACTAAGTGTCTACTGTGACAGGCTACAGCACTCCTTTACAAGAGATTGAAATATGTTTCCTTTCACACCTTAACACTCAGATCATCTAATTTAATTAACTGTTCTAAAGGAACAATGTGTTACTAGTCTGGGTTTTAAACCCTCTTACAAGGATATCATTCACAAAATCTCTTTCCAGCTAACACACTAAGCATTCATGAAAACCAAAAACTCTTTTAAACGCACTAAAACTCAAATGCATGAAAACGGAGTCCACAGAGATACTTCCAAATTCAATGGTCGATCAAATTGTTTACAAGATCTTGTTCAATAATCTAGCAATCGAATTCTCAAACTATCACCATTAATCATACAATAATACTTGCAAGAACTTCTAATGGAATCAATAAACTCACAGGCAAGAAAATAACATCAAACGCTATTCAACACTATTCAAATTCGAAAACGCTATGGAAATGAAAATAAAAGTATACCAATCTCCACATAGGGCCTGTCCACGCTTCAATGGCACGCTTAGGAAACTTCAAGTGATGAAAACGTTAATGCATAAGCACTGTAATGGAAAAATGATGCCTGTAATTAAGTTCTGGAAATCAAATTACATGCGAGAGCAATGCTCTGGAAACAATACACAAGAACAACAACGTTCTGAAAACAATACGCAGTCTTTTTAATCTGCTTGTCTCCTATCCTTCGTTCACTAACTTTCCCTTGTAGTCTATAATCGAATGTACATACATTATCATGCAGATGTTTCTACTTTTACAAAAAAAGGTGATTTTTGTCTTTTCTACTCTTAACTGATTTCCAAAACAAAACGAAATCAGTTTAGGTAAATCTGGCTTTTTGCTGCTTTTGTGACCAAAAAGGCTGGGTTTGACCAGCATTGACCATGTATCCAGGAGCTTTAGATTCATTGTTGAATAGATCTTTCACCATGTATGTACATCCTAGATCACGTTCCTATCCTTTGTTTTGATTTTCCTGCCATGCCACATGTCACATCATAAACCAATTCCAGGAAGTCATGACATCCTGTGATTTTGTTGAAAATTTCTAATTTTTAACATAAAAATTCACAAATTAAATTTAATGTAAAATAACAACTATAATGCTTTGATTAATCAATTTCAATGGACTATGAGGGGTTTATGGGAGAAAATCATAGACAAATGATGGATTTCTAGAAGAAAAGGATGTTAATGAAATGGTAGCAACAGGCTGTCACCATAACAACGTTTCACTATAATGCTACGACTACCCAGATTAATGCTACTGCGGTAAGGGAATCATAGCAAATACTCTTAGCGTTTTCTCCTTCTCCAAAACCCAGACGTGGAGAGGAGATCACCTAAAGAGTGTGTCTAAATGACATCAAATCCTCTTATATTTATACTAAAGTGAGGATGATGAATAGACACGTCGGTTGGGCTTCTAGAGCCTACAAAATAGTTGGTCGGCTTGATAATAATTTCATAAACAAAATAAATTCATATCTCCATAAATACTTATTAGAATCAGATGATCTTTGGATCAATCCTACACCTATCGAAGAGAGGGATCCAATAAAAATATTAGCTACCATAAATAAGTTGACCCACATGGAGTTTGGCCCTAGTTGCCAATTTAACAGAAAAGGATCAAGAAACATCAAATGAAGAGGATATACGCCAGGACCCAACCCTAGAGAAAGAAGAAATGAATCAGACCATATCTTGTAAAGCATTGGCAAGAATTACCACTCCTCAAACTCTCAAAATAGAAGAACATATCAAGAAGAAAAAGGTGCAAGAAGTGAAAGATCACATCAAGGAAGAAGAAATGAATCCAACCATATCTTGTAATTCATTGGTTGTAATTACCACTCCTCAAATTATCAATATAGAAGGACATATCAAGAAGAAAAATGTTCATGAAGTGAAAGATCACATTGAGCATCACGAAATGAGTTCGACCATATCTTGTAAAGGATTGGAAGAAATTATCACTCCTCAAACTCTAAAGATAGAAGGATATATCAAGAAGAAAAAGGTTCAAGCAGTGAAAGATCACATCGAGCATCAGCAACAAGTTCTCCAACTTTTAAAGGATAACACCACTTTGGTGCAAAATCGAATGAAACAATAGGTAGATCAACATCATAGT